>CATIXQ010000025.1:9333452-9431152 GCA_949711755.1 Leptidea juvernica
TATTGGCGGAATTAACACTAAAGAAAACTTAAATAATTTGTATAATTATGGATTTCCGCAAAGTAACGCCTAATTCAATAAATTTACTAAAAAGAATTCTAAAGGAATCAATTTTGAGAAAATAATTAATGCCTTTTACATTAAAGCCTATGAAACTTACCAACTCCTTTACATGGGTGTCATTTTCATGGATTTTGGGGTCAACAATAACGAATAGCGGGCCTAAATCGAAATCCATGATGGCGCCTATGAAATCTACAAAATTTTCTTCATGGATGTCATTTACATCGTCAAAATTAGAATTCATTCATAAATTTAAATTATCTTATAAAAGGGCTGTCTAACAATATCCCACATGCTAAATTAATTCTTCATTCCCTAAATATAGAAATATTTACGTTTCGACTTTTCACTCACAATATGTACAAAACACATTCCGTTACCAATCTAATTAAAAAATCTCAAAATTTGATTTTGAAAGACCTATCTATTTGTTCTCTGCACCCTCGATAACTTCGGATACGATACCCATATTGTTGAAGTCATAATATTTCGCGGCGGCCCTCTTTGATTTAAAAAAACTGCGTTTACTGCACACGACGTTATGCGACAGAATTGCCATCTAAAATTCTAATATTTAACTACTAAACGAATACATCAACCAATTATCAAAAATACATAGGTATTAAAAAAATAAAATTCAAACTTGCTAAAGTATCAAATTCGTTTGATTCCCGCAATTAACTTTAAGTACGTGTATGTGTTTGTGCGGTGTCAGTGTAGTGGTGCGATTCGATACCTCTCTGTTTTGAGAACGCGTCCTTAAACCCAACGACGAGATGATGATTGATCGTAATGCAAAAGTTGTAGGTAGCTACTGCGATATACTTCTATAAACTATGTTACACTATTTATTTTGTTCAGCATAAGAATGCAGATTTTGGGATTCAGAAACGTGTAAGCACTAGGCCAGCTCTAGGCCGTGGGAAAAACGCACGTGGGGCACCACGTGTATGTGTGTCTGCTACATTTTAGGTTTTACCCTGCGATTTTTTGATATTTATTGAAAATGCTACTTTTGATTGGAACTGCAGCAGGTGTTTAAAATTATTAACCCCGCCCGCAGTCGTCCGACCGCCTGCGCGCCCGTCCTATTAGCTGCCACCGGACCGCACCATAATATCGTGCACTTGGTTGTTTATTGTCATCGTCATAACTACTCAAATATTTGTCCAAACAATGTAGTGTAAAAGATAAAGTTTATGTACTTGAAATACCATAGTCGATAAAAGCTCTTCATCTCGGTCTATATCAAAAAAGATATTGCTTGAGCGTAATAAAATAAGGGTGTGCTTAGTAAATATTGCTAGAATTTAAGAAGAAATTACAATTGTAACTTTGTTAATTAGTTGTTCCTCGAATCTTCCAAGTGTGTATTTGCAAAAAAATGAACAGAAATTTCATTATTAATTCGAACACTTTCTCATACTAATAAATATACCTACACCTACTTCTATAAATAATTAGTACTATTATTGCGATAAAAAATAATACAAGTATTGGCGGCCATTTTGGCTTAACACCTCATCAAAATGGCGGCCATTAAACAGCCGAGTCGCAATTGTCTGAATATTTTCTATTTTTAACATAATCAGCAAAATAATTTCCAAGTTTTTTTATGTGAGTTTCTACAAACTTTTATCTGTTTTAATTGAAGCCGTTAGCCTTTTTGTTGTCCTTCGGTAAAATGAACCATTACATAAAGTTTTCTTTAATTTTGTATAATAACTTTAACGATAGCCCATTTTTACTTTTTCTATAAGATAAAACGAATCTACAGGGTCACTATATTATCTCCCATACTTACCATACTTACACACGTTTTATTATCTCCCTTTTTATATCCCTATTATGTCAAGATTATGTTCGAAAAAAAAACTACTACCTACAAAAAAACTACCATCAAAACACTTTAACACTGCAGAATAATTAATTTAATCCCGAGCAATAATACCCTTCGCCCCTCCTCTCTCTCTCCTGACCCCCTCCCCCCCTCTCCTTAATTTAATTAAATAAAATTTTTGCTTTACGCACGGCATTTGTACAATACTCTTCTAATTTAATAAAAAAAGGTTTTTTATGATTATTTAAAAAAAATGTTGATAGTTATTTGATGCACAAATTAAATTTGAAAAACAAAATTTTATGAACGATGCGGGATTCGAACCCACGATATCAACTGTAAAGTAGATCCTGTAGATGAAGCCACAACCTGAGAGTTGAACAAAGCAAACAGAATTTTATAATGAGGCGGTACTCGAACGGTTAGCTCAGTTGGTTAGAGCACCGGCACGGAACGCCGGGGGTCGTGGGTTCGAATCCCGCATCGTTCATAAAATTTTGATTTTCAAATTTTATTTGTGTATTAATCCTAGAAGTGAGGGTTATCACTTTAAAAACATAACATATTGTTAAGTTATTTTGATGAATAAATTTATTCTACTGTCATCTACCTGTCATTCATATAAGTGGGTTTTTGAAATGTGTAGTAGTGATTGTTTGAAGCCCGACCCTTCGTTATAATCACTAATAGTCTGCCTATAACTTTTAATACGA
Organism: Leptidea juvernica; assembly: GCA_949711755.1. Classification (NCBI taxonomy): domain Eukaryota; kingdom Metazoa; phylum Arthropoda; class Insecta; order Lepidoptera; family Pieridae; genus Leptidea; species Leptidea juvernica. The sequence continues at coordinate 9,336,069 of CATIXQ010000025.1, forward strand.
GAAAGAACAAAGAGTCATAACGCACGAATAAATACAATATAAAAGCGGGTCTTTATTTCTGTAGTAAATAGAAATTGCTAGTATTAACTTCATCGCGTTGGAAATAATCTCTCAACTCCGAAGTAAACAATGGCGACTCAACCGCATTCATTTTTAGGGCTCCGTAGCCAAATGGCAAAAAACGGAACCTTTATAGATTCGACATGTCTGTCTGTCCGTCCGTATGTCACAGTCACTATTTTCCGAAACTATAAGAACTATACTGTTGAAACTTGGTAAGTAGATGTATTCTGTAAGCCGCATAAAGATTTTCACCCAAAAATAGAAAAAAAACGTGGGTTATCTCTGGATAGGTATACAAAAATGATATTTTTTTTCTAAACTGAATAGTTTGCGCAAGAGATGCTTCCAAAGTGGTAAAATGAGTGTCCCCCCTGTAACTTCTGAAATAAGAGAATGATCTAAAAAAAATATATAATATACATTACTGTGCAAACTTCCACCGAAAATAGGTTTGAAAGTGATCTAGTAAGTAGTTTGGCGAAGGGTAAACAGAAAACACACAAACAAGGTGTTTTTAGACAAGTTTTGTGGTGAAAATATAGGACTTGGAAATATGAACACTACTTTATCCTGTTACACATACCCTTAAATCTTACTTGTAGGTTGCTAATGCTTGCTGTTGGTTAAAGTTAATACTTCAGAGCTATTATGAAGTACCAGTTTTCTTTGCAGTTACACAAGTTTTTTCTCGGCATGATGCATTTGTTTAGTATACTACTTTCATAAAAGTTGTTCTTATAGCTTTACCTTTTTTTGTGATGGTACATTTATTCAGATTAGTAATCAATAATGAGGATTATAAGGAATTCAACTGTTTGCGCTTGTTAAAACGGTACATTTTCGACGCAAGAATTTTGAAAATATTAGCTTTGTTACCTAGGAGCCGTGAACTCATATCGCTCAAGGTCGCCGGCATTTAGTGTCGCCTTAATACGTCATAAATCGTTACAACGAACTACAAGAACTTAATATTATGTTAATTGCTACTTCATGGGCGAGTCCGACTCGCACTTGGCCGCTTTTCTTATAAAAGAGTAGAGAGAGATCTCTTGACACTAAGTACATAATCAGTAAGCTAAGTGTTGCCTACGCTTTAAAGTGTGGATTTGATTGACGCCAGAATTGAAGGAATGAAGAATTTCATCGCGTAAGTGCGAGAATAGCCTAGCAGGGTCTCATATAGATACCGCAGGCGTAGTCGCTAAGTGCGGCAACTAATACTACGCCAAAGTGGTGTGACGTTGTGCCACGTGTTCTGTTAAACTTTTTTTTAATGAAAATGAGTGACAAGACGAGCAGGACGTTCAGCTGATGGTAATTGATACGCCATGCCCATTACAATGCAGAGCCTCTCCGGATTCTTGAAAAACTCCAAAAATTCTGAATGGCACTACAACTGCGCTCGTCACCTTGAGACATATGGTGTTAAGTCTCATTTGCACAGTAATTTCACTAGCTACGACGCCTTTCAGACCGAAACACAGTAATGCTTACACATTACTGCTTCACGGCAGAAATAGACGCCGTTGTGGTACCCATAATCTAGCCGGCATCCTGTGCAAAGGAGCCTCCCACTGGTAAACTGTGCTAATAACTTAAACTAAAATACCTAGTTACGTAGTAAGACATCGTAAAAATAATATCTAAATAATTAGAACATGTATTTTATTAATTTCAATGTAAAATAGCACGAAGCGTAAGTTACAAAATTTTAAAGATGCCATTGAGTGTCAAGATGCCACGCACACAAGCATCTAATAGTCTTTTATGTATGTCCTTCTATGCTGTTATTGTGGAACATTGGCAGTGCGAGAAAAATCACCAAACCTAACTATTACAGTTGGAGCCATGCTAAGTATTCAATCTAAAAAGTTTTGTAAAGAAAATTGTATTATGTTTGTAATAAATTAAAAATGCTTCTAATTATACGCTTTATATTAGCTTCATCTGTATGTTTGTATGTTTGTAACCGACTTCTTTGGGCGCGATTTTGACCCACTTTAAACGGCTAGATTTCGTTCAAACTTTGTAGATTTATCGAGGACCGATGACATTACACTAATTTGATAAAATTATTCAATTTTTTCAATTTGCAAAATATGATTTTTGTTAATTTATATAATTTTCATCTATAGTCGATAAGGCAGGAATTGATGTTAAAGTACTTAATAGTTTTAAAAATACGCTTTTATAGAAAATTTAACTAAAAAATGAAAAATAAATAATAGTTAAAAAAAAGTAAAGAGCACGCGTTATATAAAATTCAACTAAAAATAGAAAATAAATTTAAATTGAAAATATTGTAAAAAAATATATATTTTTTTGTAAAAAAAAAGCGTGCTAGCGAGCTTTTTAGGATATTATTAAAATAATAATTCTCCTACACCCCACGCTTTTTTTTACAATAAAATATATATTTTTTTACACTATTTTCAATTTAAATTTATTTTCCATTTTTTTATTGAATTTTATATAAAGCGTGCTATTTAGTTTTTTTTAACTATTATTTATTCTGAATTTAAACGATTCCTCAAGGCTATCGGCTCGGTCCCCACCCTTAGAAAACATCTAAGAGCGCCAAACTTTACCTTAGATAATATGATTGAAACAATTTCTATCAGAAATAAGTGGATTACTCGAGAGGGTTGGCTGCCAGAGGCATCACATGCTTATAAAATTTTCCCTTTATTTCGTTGCTGAAGTTAATATCAGCTCTCAATAAGAGATTGATGGATTTCATAGCTCACTTCTCTTCATACTATTGAAGTATTGGATAGATATTACCTTTATCTTAGTACGTTTATGTATATACCAGTGGGAGGCTCCTTTGTACAGGAAGCCGGCTACATTATAGGTAACACAACGGCGCCTATTTTTGCCGTATAGCAGTAATGTGTAGATATTACTGTGTTTCGGTCTGAAGAGCGCCGTAGCTAGTGAAATTACTGGCAAATGAGACTAAACATCTTATGTCTCAAGGTCACGAGTTCAATCGTAGTGCCGCTCAGAATTTTTGGGTTTTTCAAGAATCCTGAGCGGCACTGCATTGTTATGGGTAGGGCGTATCAATTACCATCAGCTGAACGTCCTGCTCGTCTCGTATCATATTTTCATAAAAAAAAAACATGAACTTAAACACCAACACACTTAAACACAACATAAACTACCGTAATAGACGAACCCTGTGTGAAAGTGAGATAACGATCCTTATATAAAAAACAAGGTGTGGGAAAGAGACGGAATAGGTGATGACCATGAAACTATTTTGAAACAATTTAGTGTCCATTAGTCTCCTGTCAAATTAGACCGCATTTGAATGTTAGTGTTTATATCGTTATTCTGTATTTAAACTGATATTAATAAAAAAATATAATGGTGTCGTGATCTGTATTAGATTGTGTTGTTATATATAACGTATACAATCCAACAAATGAAACATTTCAAAGGTAAATAATAATTCTTCAATACTGCATTCGTGATGTTTATTTTCTAAGAACATATGCATTAAAATATTTTGTATTACATTTTATATACGCAGTTAACACTTTATTTTCTAAAGATAACATTAATTTAAGAAAATATGTATTAGAAAATAAAATATTGTATACGTTAATACACGGACGAGTAATAAAAGAAGGACTCCGCGCCGTGATATTAGCAAGTGAAGCACCGTTATGCTAGTGTGTGTGCGGTTACGGGGGATATTAGTTACACAATTTTTTCTCCCTTTAATAATAATATATGGCCACAAATACTTATAAAGTATCGTTTTTAAACTTTTTCACAACGCACGACGGCATTTTTAAAATATTTTATTGAGACGCAAAATGATCTGTCACAGACGATGAGAATTCTCATAATGGCCGCCTATCGGCCTGTAGTAGTGTAAGTGTGTGCGTGGGAGCCCCACGTTATATGTATTTACACGTTAATCGGCATGTTTTGGTGCTACACTGCACCTTACATAAGTAAGGTGACACGGAGTCCTTATTTTTTTTTGTCCGTGCGTTAATATGACGCCGTTTATCAATATTTGTCATAGGGATTGACCAAAAGCAAAATACTACACACTTCACTAACTCACTAACACATCTGTCAAACTAGCACACACATGAACATTTTAAATTTAGTCTCACCGTAATGAGGAGAGTGATTGTCTATTACGGTAGTGTACTAAGTTTATGATGTAAAAACAGTATTTAGTCTCGACAGAAATCCTAAAAATTAATATTTATGGTTCACGACAGCTAGTCGATAGATTCATATAGGAATATGACATCCTTAACGCTACGATTTAGTAACATTCAAGTACCTTTTACCGGTGGGATGCTCCTTTGCACAGGATGCCGGCCAGGTACGGGTACCACAAATATTGAATTAAAAATAAAAGCGTTATGCATTATTATATCTACCAAAGTTTTAAAGTTACCACGCTTACACATGTTTGAAGTCGGTATCTTTATAGTTTTCTTTATCTCCTATTGAAAAGAAATCATAAGTAGATAAAGTTATTATGACATCACGATATAGAATAACGGACGGGCTTTAATAAAATCAGAACAATTGAAACAACTTATGAGAATAACAGCTCTCGGCACAAACCCTCATAATTTGATCAGACGATCAACTTTCAAATAGTTTGAGCTTTTCTCGTTTATATTAAATTAGGAATTTTTCTGCTCTGTTTGTTCACTTTATGGACAGATTTTTATATATTTTACTTTATTTGTATTTCGAAAGATATCAATAACTTTTGCAGCTTGTTATATTAAGGGTAGCAAAAGTATATTGGTGCACGATACACAATTATTTAGGCTAGGTATAAAAATGAATGAACCACATCAATGTAGATGTGGCGTTCAGGTAGATTCTCTTAGGCGTCACGGGAGCAGGCGTATCAGTCGTCAAGCCAGCATTAATGAAATCATCCGCTGGGCAGTTGTCCAGCGGACTTAGACTTACCAGCTGTTTTAGAGACAAATGGTATTATCCGCCACTACGGTGGCGCGAATAGTTGCGGTAAGCTATTAGATAAGACACTTTACAGACACCAGAGATGCGTCCGAGCTGAACATTAAGATTTCAACAATACTAGGGTAATATAAACCTCTCGTCTAATACAAGACCTATCACAAAGTCGCATATTTGGGGACACGTGCTTAGGCACGAGAGGTTCAAACTCCTACAACTCATCATGATGGGAAAAGTTGCCAGAAGAAGAGGTCGCAGAAAAAAGTCTTGGCTGCGCAACATCCAAGAGTGGACTGGCATCGCGAGTGCGGCAGAACTATTTCGCCTCGCGAAGGACAAACAATTGAAACTACAAAGCTGACCGCCAACCTTCGCTAGTCGGAGAGGCACGCGAAGAAGAAGAAGAAGGTCACAATTTATTTATTGTGCATTGGGTCAACATAACCTTTTAATGTGCACCAATTTTAATGGCATTTCTTTTCTTTTTGTAGAAATTCCTACTATTTTCTTTTCCGGTACCTTCTACTTCTTGAACATCAACAACGGGTTTTCTTTACGCCCTCTCTCTCTCTGTCTTATGAACTTTTTTATTTTTGTAGGTAGTCTTCCTCTGTTACTTTTTCGGTACTATTAAGTAATTTATGTAGTTGATGTATCTATACATTATATTGTATCTATACAACTGGACCAATATTGAAAAATATTTTTGGTTTTTTCTTAATTAATACACTAAACACTAACCCCCTTATTCATAATAGTCTGCTAACTTAAAGCATTGCTAATTCTCGCTCTGTCTTCTTCTATTGACCTAAGACAGAATGAGAAAAGACACTCCTTAGCGGCTATTTAAACTTAGCGGACCATTATGAATAAGGGGGTAATTGTATTCTAAATTTGAAGGTTTTATGTATTCTAGAAGTGCCTTAGGGTTTTGATGATCGGTCAGTCAGTCAGTGGGTAATGAAATTAAGAATATTTGACTAGTTATAATTCTTAAACTACTGGTTCAAATTGAATGAAATTTAAACAAGTTTAAGATATATGTTTAATGATATATAATTATTTATTATATGTCTGCTCAATGCTTGCTTAGTTACTGAATGCAGGGTTCTAGTTTTATCCGCAACTAAGTTATAGGGGGTCGAAAATGGCCTAAACTGCTTGTTTTTGCTCAACTTTGCGGGGGCACTAACATATCCCCAGATATTTAGTGATGATCCGGGTATTTTTTTTATAAAAATAAGGGACGAGTCGAGCAGGACGTAGTAGTTTATATTATAATACAAAACATACGATTTGAAATACAATTAAACATAAGGCGAAAAAAGTATACAAATGACACAAAAGTTATCAAATTTATTGGTTGGACATATCTTACGGATTCTCCTTAATACCTACTATAATAAATAATAATTTATTAACTTCAATAACGTAAACTTTAACTATCTTATTCATAATGAATTAGCGCAGATTTTAAACATCGCTAACATACGTTTTTTAAAAAAAATCGTATTCATAATCGCATATTAGAGCTAAAACGCTCATATTCTATACTAATATTATAAAGCTGCAGTGTTTGTTTGTTTGTTTGGACGCGCTAATCTCTGGTACTACTGGTCCGATTTGAATGATTCTTTCAGTGTTGGGTAGTCCATTTATCGAGGATGGCTATAGGCTATGTTATTTTTTCAAAATTAGGGATCCGTAATAAAATTGCTATTTTGTAACACAAGGTGTAAAATCGAAAACCTATTTTTGCGTGCGCTGCAAAAACTATTGACAATAGAACAAAATGATGTACAGGCTATAATATAGGCAATATTTTATTACTTATAAAACTATCGCGTGAATTATACTTTATATGGCAAAACAACGTTTGCCGGGTCAGCTAGTCTCTTCGATAAAGCTGACGTGACTTATAGTAGCTAGGACCCTTCTTTAAACCTATTTTAAGCACTCGAACGCAAAAAAAACATGGCCGACATCGATCAGCTGTTCGTTAAATGATGTGATAAATTGCTTCCCGCTCAAAGTTGTTGAATATCCGTCATAGATTGACAACCGACAGACTTCGAAACTTTGATATAAGAAGTTTGAAATTATTTTGTCATCGACTTTTGACAACCGACAAACCATTGACATTGATATTATAATGTCTGTTTTCATTGACAGTTCCTCATTAAATTAGTTAAAATCATGTTTTTTTGTACGAAAGGGCAACATTGCGTACTATAGATACGTATTAGTTATGAGAGATTTATCTAACGAATATGAATAAGGAATTTTATCAAACGTTTGATAGGCTTAAAACACGTTTTAACTAAAATAGCTTTATACCTTCGAAAAGCGTTTTTTTATGAGTAAGGCAGTAATTGTCTACAACACTTCATTCCTCTTTCAATTACAATTATAAATCCCCACACACTCTTAGTGTTCGCTATATTTTATTGAACTAGAAACTTTCAGAAATAATAAATAACAACCTTTGTCGGGTCAACTAGATAATAAGCGATTCTAGATAATATAAAAAGTTGTTTAATATATCTCAGGCATTTTATAACGCTTCAGCGATGGCTTTGTAAGAGCTGCCTTTCCGAGCCAACATCATAACAATAATATCTCAGCATATTTATACCGTAATGACCTGTTTACACTATTCTGTAATATATCTTTATTAGTAAAATATTGCGCCATTATTAGTGTCATGAATAAGAAAGTTATTTTCTGTTCTTGACTAGTTGACCTGGCAGACTTTGAATAAGTGAATGAATAATTCTGTGTCAATATTTTAATGAAAAAAAAGGGACGAGACGAGCATGACGTTCAGGTGATGGTAATTGATACGCCCTGCCCATTACAATGCAGTGTCGCTCAGGATTCTTGAAAAATCCTAAATATTCTGAGTGGCACTACAACTGCGCTCGTCACCTTGAGACATAAGATGTTAAGTTTCATTTGCCCAGTAATTTCACTAGCTACGGCGCCCTTCAGACCGAAACACAAAAATGTTTATACATATTTGCTTAGCGGCAGAAATAGGCGCCGTTGTGGTACCCATAATCTAACCAGCATCCTGTGCAAAGGAGCCTCCTACGGGTAATGGTAAATGATCACCACCAGACTTATCCCATCCGCAAAATAGCGTCATTATGTTCAGGTTGGATGTCTGTGGATGTCAAAGCCATTCAATCTTTTTCCTGGCTCCTTCGTGTCAGGAATTTCGATGCTTTGTCTAAAGTAATATTGTCACTATTAAACATTCAATCAAATGGGTCACATAGTTTGTTAGGTAGTTGTTTGTGAGGCTGTATGGGGTATACCCATATTATCCTTTAATGTACCCAACATTATTTACACAAATAAAACTGAAAACAAAATATTATGAACGATGAGGGATCTCGAACTCGCGACCTCTCGCTTTCCGTGCGAGCGCTCTTTCCAACTGAGCCAGCCGTTCGAATGATGTATCGTTTATTAAACTTGTTTGCTTTGTTCAACTCTCAGGTTGTGGCTTTCATCTACAGGATCTATTTAACTGTTGATAATCAAAAAAGAAGGACTCCGCGCTGTGATATTAGCAAGTGAAGCACCTTTATGCTACTGTGTGTGCGATTACCGGGTATACTAGTTACACAATTTTTTCTCCCTTAAATAATCATATATCCACAAATACTTTTTATATTATTGTTTTTACGCTTTTTCACAACGCGCGACGGCATTTTTAAAATATTTTATTGCGACGCAAACTGATCTGTCACAGACGATTGCCAATCTCATAATGGCGGTCGATCGGCTTGTATTTTTGTAAGTGTATGCGTGGGGCTATGTATTTACACGTTTACCGGCTTATTTTGGTGCCTCACTGTTATGTAAGGTGGCACGTTAGTCCTTATTTTTTTACTCATCAGTGTTGATAACCTGCTTAATCCCACTGGATATTAGGAAATTGACTTGAGATGTCGAAGAAGGTTATCACTTTAATAACGTAAGAAATTGCCAATATTATTTGTTTTATAGATGGTGGGATATAAGCTGAGGGTAAGGAGGGAACTATCGCTCGTTATATATCCTCCTCCTCGGCGGTCCTCCGAAGTGCGGTTTTCAATGCTCTTCCACGTACTACAAAGCTGTGGAATGAGCTTCCTTGTGCGGTGTTTCCGGGACGATACGACATGGGTACCTTCAAAAAAAGCGCGTACACCTTCCTTAAAGGCCGGCAACGCTCTTGTGATTCCTCTGGTGTTGCAAGAGTATGTGGGCGGCGGTGATCACTTAACACCAGGTGACCCATACGCTCGGTTGTCCTCCTATTCCATTTTTTTTTTATTTATAAATATTTTACAAGCTTATATATAAGTATGACTAAATTATGATTGCCATTGAATCGCCACACTAGTCGGAGACTGTATCGTGGGATCAAATAAAGGTACGATTAACAGTAAACTGTTATCTTGGTAGTCATCATTGGCATTACTATTACAAATTTTGAAGACAGTATATACAACTGTAAAATAATAATTTAATTTAAATATTACAAATTTATCAATACTAAATTTAAAAGAAAGTAAAATAAAATTAAAGTAACAACATGTGTGTGTGTGTGTGTGTGTGTAAGTTTATGTGTGTGTGTGTGTTTATGTGTGTGTAAAATTAAATACAAGGGATCAAAATATTTTCAGTTTTTTCATAATCTAATTCTCCTAGGGATTTACTGATTTTTATTTTCATATTTTTTGTACTTACTTAAGTCTAATATAACAACATGTTTATGCATAAAATTATATAAATATTTAGATATATAAGAGCCAGTCGTTCCGAAAACTTGGTATTAATTCTTGGGCGAGTTATGATAAACGTGCGTTTCATTTTATTAGTGGCAAAACCCGGAGTATTGAGAACATTTTTGTGCTCCTTCATTACACTAGCCAATATGAATAATTGTCGAACTCTTAGCACGCCGCATTCCGTATACAAACTGTCCGTAGGGTGTCGTCGTGGCTTCCTGCACATGACTTTTAGAAAGGCTCGTTGAGCTCTCTCTAATATTATTAGATGAGATTTTGCAGCTCCTCCCCAGACTGTTATGCAATACATAATGATTGATTGACATAGTGCAATATAGATTGATTTAAGCAATTGGCAGTCAGCTGAGTTCCTGAGTAGCCTTATGATATTCATGAGTTTTCTAACTCTTCCAGATAAGGATAAGATGTGCGGCAAGAAGGTGAGTTTTTCATCCAATTGGACTCTCAGGTACCGTAATTCTGTCGTCCTCTGTATCTTTGGATAAAAGCATGGTGCTGCTGCTGCTTTATCACATCTATGTATTTGAATGAATTCGCAGTCGGTTGGAGCACTAGCTTTTATTATGTGAAACGACAAGTAATTCGTTTTCCCGGGGTTAAGAGTCAGGAGGATATTATCTAACCAGTTAGCTACTACGGAGAGTCCTTTTTCCGACATGCGTTTTGCTTCTTCCCATGACTTACCTTTAAATAATATAACGGTGTCGTCAGCATAACAAGCGATATCCGCGTTTTCAATGTTCAATTTAAGTAGGGAGTTCATGTAAATTGAAAACAGGGTTGGGCCTAAAATAGAGCCTTGTGGAACACCCACTGTGACCTCTTGCAATTCACTAATGTGTTTACTTACACGCAGACACTGTTTCGTGCCAGTTAGATAACTAGCAAACCACTTCAAAGTAAGGCCTCTGATGCCCATACATTCCAGTCACTTCAAAAGTATTGGAACTGAGACAGTATCAAATGCCTTAGACAGATCCAAGAATACGCCAATAGATCGATGTCCACTGACCGATGTACCGTGAGATCAATTCTGTTACCAGTAAACATGCATCCTCTGTGGATTTTCTTCGACGAAAAAAAGTAGGATCGAAGATCACAGAGTAGGCCCTTAGATTCAAGATAAGAAGTGAGTCGGGAATTGACGACCTTTTCCAAAACTTTTGATACTACACTGAGCAATGAGATTGGTCTATAGTTTCCAGGCACTTCTTTTGATCCAGATTTATATAATGGAATTACCATTGCTAGCTTTCATGATTCAGGAAAGACTCCAGTAGTGATACTCAAGTTTATTATATGAGTCAGCAGTAAAGTAATATGGTCCGAGTTTTGCTTAAGTACTACTGCTCCTATTTGGTCTATTCCTGAAGCACTATCTACTCGTAGATCGTTTAACCAGTGTTTTATTTCAGTCTCGTCAGCTGGTTTCATGAAAAATGATGTTATTGGAGTGTTTATATGTTTTATTTTGGATGCTAAATTTTCCTCAGTTTTATTGGTGTTGTCAAGAATTGTCTTAATAAGTTGTCTACCTACAGATGCAAAATATTCGTTATGCAACTTTAAACAATGTTCTACTTCATCAGACGTTTTAATTAATTCTTCAGCATTCTGCTGTGAGCGTTTATGATGAGTAATATCTCCAATCACCTTCCATAGCTTCTTTTTATCATGTTTACTTTCTGTCAAAAGTAAGCGTTCGTAATTGTACTTTAGTCGATGTAGTAGATTATTACAGAAGTTTCTATATTTTATGTAAATTACCTTTTTATTTTCATCGTTTGTATTATTTTTGTACTTTTGATGGAGTTTGTCTCTGTTTCGAATACATCGGATTAAACCAGGCGTAATTCAGGGTTTAATGTTAAATTTATTCCTACTGAGCGTGACCTCTGATCTGTGTCTAGATATAATTGTATTAATTGTATGTGAGAAAATTTCTACTGACCTTGAGACGTCCATAGTATCATACACTGCCGTCCAGTCAGTATTTTGTAGATCGCGTGTGACTGCGTCATAGTCAGTTTTTGTCACAGTTATAAAAAAAAATATATATATTTTCAAGATATTTAGAGGGAAGGTCTGCAATGCAGACATATTGGTACAGGTTAGTTTATGTGCGCCGGACAGATACGTGGAGCGGAGAGTGGAGACGTGCCGGTCGCCGATGCTGGCTGTGCTGTACGAGTGTACCAACTTGATCAAGCAGGCGCCGTTGACGCGTGCACTCCGCACTCTTAAGGCGAAGAGTAAGGAGAAAACTCTAAAACTAGGTGTTTTTAGACACGTTTTATGGTGAATATACAGCATTTGGAGCTATGAATACTACTTTATCCTGTTACACATACCCTTAAGTCTTATTCTTAAGCTACCAATGCTTGATGTTGGTTATAGTTAACACTCCAGAGTTATTTTTAACTACCATTTTTATTTACAGTTACGCACGCTGTTTCACGGTATGACGCATCTGTTTAGTACGAAACTCAGATGGGTTATTCTTATAGCTTGTACATTTATTGTGTAAGTCCATTTATTAGGATTAGTAATCAATAACAAGGATTATAAGCATATTACTGTTTGCGCCTTACTTTTCGACAAAAGTAAAGTAAGAAAGTATTCGCTCTCAAAATATGATCAGGCGTTACATTTTTCACGCTTTGCAAACCAGCCAATTGCCAGAGTCCAGACATCATTTACACAGAGCTTGCCGACTGCCGTACTTCGCTCAGCGCGCGAGTGATATAATTACCTCTCACCTATCTGTATCAGGGAGTGGTATACTATTGATTCTGTGGTTGTGTTATTATTATTTATTTACTGCGTATGGTTACTCTACGAAAATTCAAGCCGTACGTTGCGGCAAAGAATAATATAATAATATTGTAATAGTACAAGGTCACGAGGGTCGATACGTTGTGCCACGGGCCACGGCAATGTTAGTTGTGCGGTCGTTACTCGTCGGGACTCGGGAATGAAACAAGCTCCTCCCATTTGCTCAAGGTTGCTGGCATTTAGTGTCGCCTTAACATCATAGACGAAAAGATTGTAGTTGGTTCCTAAGATTATCTGACGTTTTTGTCATTCGTTTTTTTTTTGGTTTCTTCGTCCATTATTAGGACAGGCAAGGGTTCAAGCCCATACAGCCGTGTTCATTATTTAATTATTACCTGTGAAAGCCATCTTTGCTATATTTTTACAAAATTGTTCTTACTAAAAACGTAGAATAGCACGAGGTATAAATCATTTGAATCATTTTTGCTTCGTTAGGCCAAAGAAGTATAACTTATTGCGTGCATACATAAGTATACACACACCTTTTTTAAGTATAATAATTGTAATAATACACTATAATAAGTACCTAATAGGTATAAGATTTTATGTATATAGCTAGGTAAGAGTCTCTGTCGCATTAGGACTTCCCGGTAAGGACAGTGTACGCTGTGGCTTAATAAATAATAAAAATAAAAATATGATTGCTTAAACTATCATGTAAGCATAATGAACGAAAGTTATTTGTCTGTGGTCCGCGGTGTGAGAAAAAGATGACGCTGTACAGCCGTTGCATAAGTCTGTCTGTCTGTTACACGAACCATATACGTTGCGTTTCAAAACCTAAAACAATATGATTTTTGCGGATTTTTTTGTGTAGAAATTACTAAAAATACATTTTAAAATTGCGCTTTATAGCGTCAAATTATAAACAATTAAGTCCTTTTTAGTACGTACTTATTAAATAATAGTAATATTTAGATCTTTGAACTACAAATAATAAACGCACCTCCATTCATGTTCGGTTTGCACAGAGTAGGTACATTTTTTTTAAATCGTTCTTGCAAACAGGCTATAGCCAGCGGCCTTACTGCTCCGTCTTTAGTATTTTCATTTTCCGTATTTATATTCAGTATTTTACAAAAAAGACCAATAATGTAATCTCATCTCATCTTTCATTCATTGCATTTTCACTATTTTTCTAAAGTTATTAACAAAACGATTCACTTTCCGGCAAGTTATAGTAACTCTTTTGAATCGCTCACTTTGACACATAAGCTATCCAATTTAGGTTGAAATATTACCACGTTTGGGACCCATGATTATTTTTATTTCCATAATTTTGTTTTGTTTGAATTGAATTTATTGACGCACGGTTTGACAGTTCTGCTGTGAACAATTTCATTTTAACAATAGGGAGGATAGGGAGCATATTTTACGAAATACTTCTTGATGTTATGGAATACGAGTATTATTGACAAAAACAAAAAAATAAACAACGTCACACACACATACACATTTTATTAGCAATAAAAACAGATTTCTCGATGACAGGGTCGACAATTCTCCTCAAACAATATACTTGTCGATATCTTACATAAAAATGCTAAAGGTTCGCTGATATTCTTGAACAGCCTTAGATAGAAATAGACCGTGTGTTGTCCTCAACAAAATCAATACTACATCTATATTTACATCAACTGGCAACACAGACACGTCCATAATTAAACGACAGATAACAAGTAATTTTAGTTTGGGTTTACCTTTGTACAAGTTTTGGGATGAGACCGCAGATGTTTGTAAGCAGATTGCGTGTAGGTTACCCATGCTTTTGGTAAATTTGGGTTACTTTGGGACAATACTTTTATTAATAAAAAACTAGCTGACACGACAGACGCTGTTTTATGAGCTGTAGTATGAGCTTCCTTGTGCGGTGTTTCCGGGTCGATACGACATAAGTACCTTCAAAAAAAGCGCGTACACCTTCCTTAAAGGCCGGCAACGCTCCCGTTATTCCTCTGGTGTTGCAAGAGAATGTGGGCGGCGGTGATCACTTAATACCAGGTGATCAGTACGCTCGTTTGTCCTCCATTACCATAAAAAATGCAGAATCAAGCAGGGGGATCTTGTACTATTAGATCATTTATACGTCTAGATAGACTGTGACAGCTGTGAAAACATCGAAAAAAATTGAGGTTCACCGCTTACTTCTATTTTGAGCAATGCACGCACACTAACACAAAGTGTCACACAAATTGCGAGAATAAGACGTAGCTTGTCACGCACACTAAAGTAATGAACTCGGTTTGTTTTTATTGGTTGTCTAGCAGCAAGAGGCTCTATCTAGACGAATAAATTAACTAAAATGGTGAGGTTTTTTTCTACTACAAAAGTAGAATACTAATAAAAAAATACGGGTTGAACTCCGGGAGTGGCGGCAGAAGTGAAAACTTGAACATTAACGTTGTGCATTTTGAATATTTTGTAATGGTTAGGGAATAATTTCGCACGAATTACTTACTTTATTTATCAGTATAAAGTACTAACATTTATGTGGTTAAATACAATATTCATTTTTTGTGCTATCGTACACAAAAATTACAATTTATATGACATAAAAAATTTAACACTTCAGAACTATTACAGTTATTTTACATTAAAAAGTTTATCTCTCAAAAATATCAACTATCATCCATAATTAAACTGTAATAGGCTGAGATTCGATCCCTCGACCTCGCGATGTTTTGGCTTCGCAACCACTGGTCCAATGACCGTATGATGATTAAGTTGAAATAGCCAAACTATAATTAGTTATAAAGTATAAATCTTTTATCTATAATTTCAACGACTGTAGTAGTAGTAAGTAGAAGTATAAATCAATTCAAAAATTTAAATAAGGCAAATTTATCGATTTAATTTTAGTACGATAAGAATGTAAATCATAGTCACCTTACTGGACGGTTGACAACACCTGGACTCCATTGATCCCAGTAATTACTTAGACAAAGCCGTCCCAAAATTGTTTGTAGTCAGACCTTTAGCAACATCGATCAAACCACAGGATTATTGAAACTTATTCTTGGTAGCATAGTTGTAACGAATCCATTGTTATTTAATTGGCTACTCGAGTCAATCGAGGTAACAGGTACTGAAGTTGAAAAAGTTTAATAAGGTGTCATTCGATTCCGGATAGTAAGAAGATGAATTTTGAAAACCTCCGCTCACAAAAATTATAAAAAAATCACTGAAAAAATGGGGCGTATTTTTAAGCAAAAAAGGATTGTGCGGTTTTATGAAACCACGGTAAAAGTGAAACTTTTTTTTCACATTATAGACATTTAACTAAAAATTTTTGGAATAATATTCCATTAAGGGTATAAAAACCGCTATATCAATCTTAATTTATTACATGGAAAATTGGAATGATAATGAGATATAATAAAAACAAACAATATAGCGTGGAGCATTGGCACAAATGAGTAATAGTCTATACACTACACGGTCAGCTGCTGCAAACTATAGGCGCCGCCCGACCGTCACGCGACATGCAACACATAGACGAAAAAGTTTGAGACGATGTAATGAAAGTTTCACTTTAATAACGTTGTAGCGAAATGAAATATAATTTAAACAAAAGGAAAGAAAAGAATCATTTTTAAATGATAGCAAAACACGGGTCATCTAATATTATAAAAACTTAAAAATACAGGGGATACATAAGTTTTGGTCGTGTATCGCTGGTGCCTGTGGTAGGTAATAAAATACCTGTATTACTGGTCACCAGGATTCAATCATCTTAGATTAAGGATGGAGACCAATTCTTCTTTGTTGTAATTGTCAACCAATTGATGCAGAGGAGATTTTACTCCTGCATTAGTGCGAAATTCAACAGTTGCAAAAAGTTTACGATTACACAGTCCTCGGATATGGGCTGTTCTTGGAATAACATAATATAGGTAATTTGTTGGTCAATACCAGTACAATCAAATTTTTTATGTAAAATACCGTGCAGAAACATGCATTGAATTGAAATATATACAGGTTGGCTAAGAAGTTGACGTCCAAAGCTAAAATTTGAAAGCCTTATGGTGATGAGTATCCGAATCAACCCTATTTATGTACTACGATTTTGCGTAGCTTAGGAGATAATATTTTTTTCCCCTTTTATCCGCTTTTTTCACCTAATTGTGGCTTATGACTTTTTTCTATTTTTTTTGGACACTTTTAGTTAATTTTATTCTTGATAATTATTAACTACAGTTGCAATAACCACATAAGAAACTATGAATAGTTTAGACAATGCGGAACTAGTTTAGAATTAAGTCGTAAGTTCAAGATAACTGCTCCAGCTAAATTCATGAAAATATTCAAGGTATCAAAAAATAAAATAAAATGGGAAGCCTATGGCTTCTAACTATTTTTAAGAACCTTCCAGAACATTGGCCAATAAAATGAGCCAAATTCAAATTTTAGCTTTGGACGTCAACTTCTCGGCCACCCAGTATTGCATATAATATATGAAAATTATTGTAATGACATATTTATCAGTAAGTACCATGGGCTATGTAAAACTTATTAATACATATATATTTTATATATATTTTAAATAAAATCCTTATTTAAAGGGTTGAAACTGTATTTCACATGTTTATTAGTAAATGTAACTT
This sequence comes from Leptidea juvernica, assembly GCA_949711755.1. Classification (NCBI taxonomy): domain Eukaryota; kingdom Metazoa; phylum Arthropoda; class Insecta; order Lepidoptera; family Pieridae; genus Leptidea; species Leptidea juvernica. The sequence continues at coordinate 9,353,347 of CATIXQ010000025.1, forward strand.
TAACGCAAAAACCTAATGTAATAATAATTCATGCCTAAACTACTTAACTGATCATCAATGGAATTTTGAACACATATCATCAAGGTACAAAAAAGGATGTTTTGTCATAAAAAATCAAAATAGTTTCTAGTGCTTAGATTAAGCATAACTCTCGTTACATACCGCACTATCTAAGAACAATAGCTTTTTTGAACAAATGCTTGTGTGCGTGGCATCTTGACACTCAATGGCATCTTTCAAATTTTGTAACATACGTTCGTATTGTTTTACATTGAAATAAATAAAATACAAAATACTTACTGATGAAATGTGAATCCAGTGTCTTTCTTATTTCTTGTAGTACTATTTTTACAAAGTTTTGTTATGCAAACCGGCATTTTAGTTTCAATTATTTGCAAAGTTTAACAGAACATGTGGCACGTTAACGTCACACTTTGTTCGAGACTGGGCTCGAGTATGCCCAATTGGGCCTAGTATTAGTTGCTGCACTTTGCGACTACGCCTGCGGTGTCTAGTTGGCACGCAGCGGAGACCAATCCTTAATATAAGGTTTTCATTACTATATCGATTGATACGATATCTGAACAAATCATACCTTTAAATTAAAGAGATTTCGTTTCTGTCTTTAAAAATAAAAGGAAATTATAGATTTTAAAATAGAAAGCTTTAGAAAGAATGGCTATATGTATGCCGCAAAAATTTTTCATTAAACACACGCGGTTGTAGAATGCCAGATGTCAACATGATGTGTGTGGAATTTCGCATTTTGACGTGATGTTCTGTGGTATAAATTCGGAGGCAATTAATATTAATATGATTAATTTAATCCACAGACTAACTTTGTATATACTAGTGTATTATCTTATATCTTTATATAAATAAATTTTAATATTATATAAATTACGTGACACATTGTTTGTCCTCGATGGACTCCTAAACTAATGAACGGATTTTAATGGGGATGACTTCATGGAGTGCAGTTTGGTCCAACTTGAGAGATAGGATAGTTTTTTATTCGATTTGGGACCCATAATTATTTTTATTTTCAATATTTGTTTTCTTTGGACATATTTTCAATGAGAGAATTTAGTGACGCACGGTTTGACAGTTCAGCTGTGAAACAATTTCATTATAACAACAGGGAGCATTTTTTACGAAATAATTCTTGATGTTTTGAAATATTATTGGCAAATACCTATAAAACAGATTTTTTTTTTATTATCTACAGAACAAAGTCTGTCGGGTCAGCTAGTTATATATATATAAACTCGGAAACAGCTCCAACGATTTTCATAAAATTTAGTATACAGGGGATTTCGAGGGCGATAAACCGACCTAGGTTTCAATTTACAAAAAATGTAGTTTTATCTGTGTTTTAGTGAGAAACAGCTACAATAACATTAGAATACAAAGGTAAATTTCGCCACTATATACAAGACTATAATAGCTCAGATGGGACATTGGGTGATCCGGAAAGCAGAAGACCCCGGTTCGAATTTAGATGTCCTATTAGTTTTTTTTGTTCAAGTGTTGTACATTTTTAAAAATCCTAGCAAGGCTCGGTCGTCCAGATATTTATTATTAAAATCAATCAACCTGACAACCCAAGCCCTCTGAGCATTCCCCTTGATATTAGGGGTTGAAGTACGAAATTGCCGATTTAGTATTGATAAAATGAATGTTTTTTTTTTTAATTTACCATATTAATTAGAGATGAAACGGATATCCGGTAACTATCCGGTATCCGGCCTATCCGGCGGCCTTAATACTATCCGGCCGAATACCTGATAACTACCTACTATTCAGCCGGATAGGGATCAAGCCGAATTAAAAAAAAACTGTATAAAAATATATTTTTAAGTAATTATTTGCTTTATCCAGTTAGTTTTAGTATCACTAAAGAATCATAATTAGTTTGAGTTGTAAATTTTTAATTTTAAAATGTAATAGAGTAAAATTAATTAATTAGTACTCATACTGCACTAAAGGCAAATTATGGTGGATAAATACTAATTTCTCTGCATTGAGAGGTAGCAAGCGGTTTCGCTTCTCTCAACCGAATCTAACCGAGTCTACTCGATCGTTCGCGCGCCGCCTACGCAAGTCTGTGTTTGTGTGTGCGATACACCAAACGGCTAAGTTCCGCCAGATATCCGGCGGCCGGATATTCGGCTATTCGGCCATATTGTTGGCCGAATATCCGGTATCCGGTATCCGGCCAAACTGCTATCCGTTTCATCTCTAATATTAATTATTCAATCAAAATAATTACCAATATTATCTATACATTGCTACCATCTAGTAGGAAGGTCATTTATGCCTTTGAAAGAAGTGATTTCCGGTCTCACCGCATCAATTATATCCCTCTTAAATTCCTCCGATGAAGATGGCGGTAAAGACTTAATTTCCGCGATGCTGGGGAGTCTGAATATCGCTGAGCTGATTCCTCAGAAGCCAGGGTTATAAGTTTTTTGTTTATGGAGCAGACGCCTTCGTTAACTGCGTCCACAATACATGTGGTCAGCTTTTTCATTACACTTTGGAGCGTCTCCAGACTGTCGACCTCCCCAGAACTAATGTCTATAGTTTTAGTGACTCTGGTCTCCCATTTTCACCACTCAGTTATGCCGCCTACTTCTGACTATTCTACAACAACCCTAAGGAAAGTGCTGTGATTTTTAAGGGAGGGGATGATGGAGGGAAAATCCGCCAAACTGTTCCTCTCGATGAGAAGGTTCGTTTGAGCCCAAACTTGGGGGGTCTGGGAGCGCAGGGGCCAAAGATAGAGATAGAAGTGTGGTGATCTAGATTCGACAAATTGTGTGAAAGCATTTAGTACTGCTTCCTGAGAAGAAAACTTTTTATCACGTAGAAAATTGTCCAAATCACGAAAAATAATGGTCTGGTGAATCCTGCGAGTGACGAATGGTTTCTAATTGCAGTCCCTGTAGACTTAAAATGGTTTCTCGTGCTGTATGAGGTTTCGCTTTATCATGAAAATTGATTCATGAGTCGAGGCTGTTTCACTGCAAATTTTGCTGTCATTGTTCGGAGTTCGTCCAAGCACGTCTAGGCTACCAAGTTCTACTCGCCATCTAGCCATTCTCGAACAATGTCATTGCCTCATGTTCTGTTATACTTTGCTAATAATTAAAACTAAAATGCCAGGTGACGTAGTAAAACTTTGTAAGAATAATAATACTACAAGAAATAAGAAAGACACTGGGATGACATATCATCCTATTAATATTATAAATGTGCAAGTTTGTATGTCGGGATGTATGATTGTACTTCTTTAACGCAAAAACTACTGAATGGATTTTGATGAAACTTTACAATAATATAGCTTACACACCGGAATAACAAATAGGCTATTATTTATAAAACTATCGCGTGAATTATACTTTAAATGGCAAAACAACGTTTGCCGGTTCAGCTAGTCAGTAATAATTTTGTATTTTATTAATTTCAATGTAAAATATTACGTACCGTTTGCTACAAGTATGAAAGATGCCATTTAGTGTCAAGATACCACGCACACAAGCATCTAATAGTTGCCATAATAAAAAGTTATTTATTGTTCTTAGATAGTGCGGTATCTAGTTGGAGCGCAGCGGAAACCAATCCTTAATCTCAATTTCAATTTCAATTTATTGCAATTCCATAAATACAATCCTTAAATATAACAATTGGAGTAAATACTCTAACGGCCGTTCCCAATATACTATCTACAGATAGAGATAAATTAGGCACTACCTTCTACTGTCAGTAATTAGCTGTCAATAATCTGAAGCTGTCCCAATATACCCGATAACTCATTCTTATCGCCTTGTATTGGGACACGTGAATTGCAATTTCCAAACAAACTTTATATGGCTGGTAAGCTATACGTCGTCCCATTGACAGACAGCGTGCACGGATAAGGTAAGGTACCGTCGATAAGTTTATTGGGACAGAAAAGTCAACGATAGTAAAGATTTTTATCTCAAGTAAGAGATAGACTGCATATTGGGAACGGCCGTAATTGTACAAGGCAGTATTATGGATTTTTGAAACTGTGTGTCGCAATTTGGTCTGAAAAGCAGACCGTAGTAAGGAAATAGAAGTATCTAAATATTTATCATTATTTTATATTCATAAACTTATTCCCGAGACAACCCTGAAAGAGTATCTCTGGTATTGTCAGAGTAACATTTGATATTATGCATAAGAAATAGAGAGGGAAAATATACACAGCCTTAGGGAATATCCGCTTTCACTGAGCTAAGGTTTCTAACAGGAACATAATTATCGTTTTAAATAAACATTACACTTAATAAAACATTATAGCTTAACCCCCTTATTCATAATAGTCTGCTAACTCAAAGCATTGCTAATTTTCACTCTGTCTTCTTCTATTGACCTAAGTCAGAATGAGAAAAAACACTCCTTAGAGGCTGTTTTAAGTTAGCGGACAATTATGAATAAGGGGGTAAGAATCCACCGCTTGGTTCTGGAGCTGTGTTTTTGATAAAACTTGTTATCAGTGGGAGGCTCCTTTGCACAGGAAGCTGGCTAGATTATGGGTACCACAACGGAGCCTTTTTCTGGTATGAAGCAGTAATGTGTAAACATTACTATGTTTCGGTCTGAAAGGCGCCGTAGTTAGTGAAATTACTGGACAAATGAGACTTAACATCTTATGTCTCAAGGTGACGAGCGCAATTGTAGTGCCGCTCAGAATTTTTGGGTTTTTCAAGAATCCTGAGCGGCACTGCATTCTAATGGGTATCAATTACAATTAGCTGAACGTTCTGCACGTCCCGTCCCTTATTGTCATAAAAAAAAATAAATGATCGTTCAGGGAGTATGCAATGTATTAGCGATACCTGTAATGTATTTTAAACCGACTTCAAAAAGGAGGAGGTTCTCGATTCGATCGGTATTTTTTTATTTTTTACGCAATTCTTCTTTAGTTCGATGCGAAATAGATGCCATTTGCTCCCATAAAAATTTTACATAATTTGGCCCAGTAGTTTTCATTTCATGAACATTATTTATGATAATTTTGTGAAATACACTTCAAATTAGGTGGCCCTTTAGCTCGTTTGTTCTTCTCCTTAATAAAAAATAATAGTTTAAAAAAACTGAAAAAACACGCCTTATATAAAATTCAACTTAAAAATAGAAAATAAATTTAAATTGAAAATAGTGTAAAAAAATATATTCTAATATATAAAATTCTCGTGTTTGTTTCGGCTTGATCGATTCTCATGAAATTTTAAGTGCATATTGGGTAGGTCTGAGAATCGGACAACATCTATTTTTCATCCCCCTAAATGTTAAGGGTGGTCACACGAAATTTATTTTTTTATTTTTTTGACATTTTTTTATTAAATTTGTTTGATTATGAGTCAGCATTAAAAATACATACAACTTCAAATTTTCACCCATTTACGATCAACAGTTACTTTTGTATCGCGATTATAATATCGGCAATACAACGACAGCTAGTTTCATTATAAAAAAAGCGTGGGGTGTAGAAGAATTATTATTTTAATAATATCTTAAAAACACCCCACGTTTTTTTTTACAATAAAATATATTTTTGTACACTATTTTCAATTTCAATTTATTAAAATTTATTTTCTATTTTTTAGTTGGATTTTATATAAAGCGTGTTTTTGTAGTTTTTTTAAACAATTATTTATTTTTAATTTTTTAGTTAAATTTTCTATAAAAGCGTATTTTTAATACTAATAAGTTCTTAAACATCAATTCCTGCCTTATCGACTATAGATAAAAATTATATAAATTGACAAAAATCTTAGTTTGCAAATTGAATAATGGAATAATCTGATCAAATTTGTGTATTTTCATTGGTCCTCGATAAACTTACAAAGTTGGAGTGAAATCTGGCCGTTTAAAGTGGGTCTAAATCGCGTCTAAAGGAGTCAGTTACAAACATACATACAAACATACAAGTGAAGCTAATATAATGCATATAAAAAGCGATATGAGTAACGTAAACCTGAAAAACGGGACTGGCGACTGCTAATACTATGATTAATCTAATCTTGGAATAAGATAAATACAAAGATAATATTTTATTAAATATCCTCATAATATCATAGGCTTATTCCGCTTGGTTCCTGAGTATACTTCCTACAAACAAACAATTTGAAGTTATTATCGTTACCATTTATCAAATTGTTGTTTGATTCAAGAGTACCTACGCATAAAAATAAATAAATATAGATTAAATTAAAGTTTTCTTGGCTTCTAGCACATCTCCGTTTAAATTCTCCGATTGTTTTTGATGAAGTTGAAGTAGATGAATGTTAAATTTCTTCATCTGGATAAATTCTAAAGCTAAACTTTTTAAACTGGAGCTTGACGAGCAAGAAGTCTAAAACAACAAAATATATCAATACAATACAATGAACTACAATGTAGTATTATATAATAGGAGTGTATAGTATTGTGTAACTTATTTGGTAATGTGTATTATTTTTGATTTGTGGTTTTTATCTTACTTCGCTACCTTTTAAGTAAATGTGTATTATATTTTTTGGAAACTTCAACGGTGAAAGTGCGAGTTTTAAGTTCTGTTTATATTTATTACTAGCTGACCCGGCAAACGTTGTTTTGCCATATAAAGTATAATTCACGCGATAGTTTTATAAGTAATAAAATATTGCCTATATTATAGCCTGTACATCATTTTGTTCTATTGTCAATAGTTTTTGCAGCGCACGCAAAAATAGGTTTTCGATTTTACACCTTGTGTTACAAAATAGCAATTTTATTACGGATCCCTAATTTTGAAAAAAAAAACATAGCCTATAGCCTTCCTCGATAAATGGACTACCCAACACTGAAAGAATCATTCAAATCGGACCAGTAGTACCAGAGATTAGCGCGTTCAAACAAACAAACAAACAAATAAACACTGCAGCTTTATAATATTATAGTATAGATTGTAATACCGTTTGTTTCCTATACATTAATATATAAATAAATAAGTAAATTATACACGTATAGTTGATTTTTTTTGTGTGTCTTTGTGTTTGTTCATACTTATATAAGAAATAGCATAAACGTTTTGAATTCGTACATTGATTTATTTTGGTAAGCTTCCTGAACTTTTTGCTTCTTATTACCTGTGCTAAAAATGAAACGAACCTGAATTGGCAGCTTAACAAGGATGGCAGATAGGTGATACTGTATGTGCGAGTGAGAGCGAATCATAAGTAACCGCCATTTGGCCCAAATATATTCCAGCCTTCTGAATGTTTGATAATTTCCCAGATGAACGTACCAAAGAAACAGTGAAAGAATATAGGTATAGTTTTTTTTTTTTTTTCTCTTTTTAAAAGACCAACAGCATAAATATTACAAATTAGTCTTAAAAATTAGTGTACATATAATAGCCAATTACAGGTCTCTCTATATAAACAAAAATCAACTAATAAGTTTTCAACTTAAATTACTTTAACTTATAAGTTTAAAATCAACTAATGAGTTTATTTTTTAGTTTAACACCGTTAATAACCACGGATTACAAAAATCGTTACATTACCAAAATTAACAACAATCGTTAACAGCCGGATTAAGGGTAAACAAGTTATTCTAAGTTACGTTAGTTGGTGCTGGGGCTACTGCTTCGACTGCCGAAGACAGCAAGCGTCGCAAATATGTCGGTCTCAGTGAGTCATACAACTTTGTGCGGTTCTGTGTCGAGACACTTGGCCCATGGGGCCCAGAGCCGCGGAGAATGTGCAAAGTACTATCTTCGCACCTCAATAAGGCTACTTTCCAGTAGCGCTTGGGTGTCCACCCAAGCGCTGGCAGCTGTTTCGGTCAACGGATCAGCCTAGCTAACCAACGCGGAAATGCTGCCAGTATTATTGGTACGCTTCCCGATAATGATAGTTTTAAATGAATATAGTCATAGTATTGTAAATATAGTCATAAGACTTGTATTGTTTGAATAAATTATATATGTTAGTTATTGTATATAACAAAAGCGCATTGGTAAATTTTTATTACTTCTAAAACGGCTCGTCCGATACTGTTTTGATGCTATCTGAACACAGAAATATAGGTAGAAAATGGAGTAGACATTTAAGCAAATCGACTGAAGTCGCGGGCACGCGCACACTCATTTTAATAAATATAAGAATTAGACCGTTGTGGAATAAATCCATATAACCAACAAGTCTACGCAAGACTTTAATTAATCTTAGACGAAATTTTCTGTGAGATAAAAGATAAAAGACTCTGTGTTGGTTCTAATTCATTGCGTGGGCGTTTAAATGTCAGATAAAGATAGGAGTGTTTTCAAATACGAAAAGCCTCTCTTAAAATAGTCCGCAGTTGAAAAGAGTAGGCTTGAGTCTTATAAATGACCGCTAAGTGTATTTCTGTGTTTCGATCATAAACTGAAAAGTTGGTAATTTTTTTGCCTTGCTTATAATATTGTTGTTTATTCAATAATTCATTAGTCATGGTTTGACCAGAATAATTTGTTCTGATTTAAACGAGAGGAACCTTTGCACAGGATGCCGGCTAGATTGTGGGTACCACAACGACGACTATTTCTTCCGTGTAGCAGTGATGTGCAAGCATTACTGGGTTTTGGTCTGCAGGGCGCTGAAGCCAGTGAAATTACTGGGCAAATGAGACTTAACATAATATGCTCAAGGTGACGAGCGCAGTCGTAGTGCCGCCCAGAATTTTTTGGTTTTTCAAGAATCCTGAGTGGTACTGCATTGTAATGGGTAGGGCATGTGAATCAGCTGAACTTCCTACTCGTCTCTTCCCTTATTGTCATAAAAAAACGAGCATTGAAATGGACACCTGATGGTTTGTGATCACCTACCTACTAGTATTATAAATGTGAAAGTAAGTTTGTTTGTTACGCTTTCACGCCTAAACACTGCACCGATTTTCATGAAATTTAATACAGAGATAGAAAAGAGCTTGGGAAAGGACATAGGCATACCTTTTATCGCGAATAAAAGGCTTCACGGGATTGAATTAGGGGGTGGATATTTGTATGAAAGTCATTATCAAAGATAACGCCATGAAAATTTGTACTCAGGCACTTGATAAGAATTAAATAAATATTTGTTCTAGCGTTTTTATAATTTAGACTTGTGTAGTGATGAAAAAGAGGGATTAAAGTTCTATAGTTGGTAGCTGGTTGTGTATTCTTTGCAATGTGAGTATATTAAGAAATAATAATTGCTGCCCAAAGTATAATTGCACTCGCATGAAGTCGCAGGAAAAAGTAAGTTGTCTATACATGGAGCACACTAAAAGTTTTGTACTTCTAACTAAACGGAACTATTTGAATTTCGAATGTTATGTTTTTTGAAACGTTGCAACCTTCTTAATAAAAAAAAACAACTGGCGGGAAATCATTTGTCAATTGTTTTTTATCACAAATCAAAGTTATGTACGCAACAAAAATGGAATTAAGTCGAAAAGATTTTAGAGCTATGATTTTTTATGATTTTAAAAGTTCTCTCTCTCCGCAAGACTATGCCGCTCGACTTCAAAATGATTTTGGGAGAGAAGCACCTTGCTTGAGCACCGTGAGGCGATGGTTTGTTGAACTTGAGAGAGGTCGGGTTTCTTTACATGACGACTTTCGTGAAGCGCGGCCTTCAACTGCCGTCAACGAAAATAATGTAATAAAATAATTGAAGAAAACCCGCGAATTACCTATGTGACAATTCGAGGACTATTGGGGATTGGTATGAGCCAAATTCAGAAAATTTTACACGAAGAATTGGAAGTTCGGAAACTTTGTTGTCGTTGGATCCCTCATGAACTGACAGCGGAGCAGAAGCGGGCTCGCGTGGAATAGTGCTCACAGATGCTAATGAAGTACGACCACGGATATTCTAATGCTATTTATAACATTGTCACAGGAGACGAAACGTGGATATATTGTTTAGAACCCGAAAAAAACAGCAATCTTGTGAATGGGTGTTTGAAAATGAGTACAGGTCAACAAATCTATACTAATATTATAAAGCTGCAGTGTTTGTTTGTTTGTTTGAACGCGCTAATCTCTGGTACTACTGGTCCGATTTGAATGATTCTTTCAGTGTTGGGTAGTCCATTAATCGAGGAAGGCTTTATAGGCTTTGGCTGTTTTTTCAAAATTAGGGATCCGTAATAAAATTGCTATTTTGTAACACAAGTTGTAAAATCGAAAACCTATTTTTGCGTGCGCTGCAAAAACTATTGACAATAGCACAAAATGATGTACAGGCTATAATATAGGCAATATTTTATTACTTATAAAACTATCGCGTGAATTATACTTTATATGGCAAAGCAACGTTCGCCGGGTCAGCGAAAGACCACCAAAAAGGCGCGTTCTCCTACATCATGACAACGCTTCTTCACACACGGCCAACAAAACTAAGTCATTTTTAGCTTCCGAAAAAGTACAACTCGTCACTTATCCTGCACATAGCCCCGACCTAGCACCCTGTGATTTCTGTATTTTCCCCAAAACCATAGATTTGATTAGAGGTTTCACTTTTACCAATTCCGAAGAGGCAGTGATACCGTTCAATCAGCACGTAGAAAACATGCCTTCACATCTGTGGTCCTCCTGTTTTAAAAAATGCTTCGATCACATCAAAAAATGTTTTAAATGTAAGGGAGAGTATTTTAAAAAGCATTAAACATAATATTTTGGTTATACCATGTTGTTTTTTTTAAGTTACGCAAAACTTTTAGTGTGACCTACGTATACATAATTATTAAAATTACTAATCGAGACTTATATAGCATGATCCATAAACTTATAGCCAAATCTGTTACGGCAGTTAACTTAAAAATTTGTACAAAATTCCTTAAATGACACAAGTGAACTGTGGCTGTGTTTTAAGAGCACAATAAATATTATTAATTAATAATAAAATTATCAAATGCGAAACAGTAAACAAAGTTACTGTTGAATTATAATCTCTTCATCTAAGTCTCTTTATATAAAAGTCGGCCATTTATTGTGCCTTTTGTAAAAACTTTTTTCTTTTACGATCTCCAATCGACATACTTACCTTGAAAATCTCCGCCGAACTAATTTAACTCAATAAAACCTCAATTGTTACTCCAGCTCAACAAAAGGTTACTGAAAACTTTTTCTTTCACAGGTAACGAGATTCTCGACACAATGGCAAGCTCGTCGTCGAAGCTACGCACGAACGGCCCTTTTACCACTACAAAAGAAATAACTTAGGAAATCTAAAACATGAGATTTGATATCGTATTGAACGAAAACTTTACTTTGGACTTCCGAGAGCTATCCACATCAATGTATCTAACAGACGGGTTCATAAACCGATCACTCGAAATCAACGTGTCAACAAATGATTTTGTCTATACAAATCAATTCAAAGATGAGCCTATTTTCGTAGTTATTGCAATCCTAAAGTGTATTATTATGCTATTTATCATAACAGCGGCAATATTTGGCAATCTTCTTGTAATTGTGTCAGTAATGAGGCATAGAAAGCTGCGAGTAATAACGAACTATTTTGTCGTTTCCCTCGCTTTGGCGGATATGCTAGTAGCTATATGGGCCATGTGTTTTAACTTCAGCGTTGAAATAACAAATGGCGAATGGCTCTTTGGATACTTTATGTGTGATGTTTGGAACTCTTTGGATGTATACTTCTCTTCGGCGTCCATTTTGCATCTATGCTGTATCAGCGTGGACAGATATTACGCAATAGTTCAACCATTGGATTACCCATTGATTATGACAACTGGTCGACTTGGAGTAATGCTTGCTGTTGTCTGGTCCTGCCCAGCACTGGTGTCCTTCCTGCCAATATTTATGGGCTGGTATTCCACTGTGGAGCATTTGGATTTCCGGAAGAAGCATCCAAAAGTGTGCAGTTTTACTGTGAATAAAATCTATGCAGTGATTTCGAGTAGTGTAAGCTTTTGGATTCCTGGAGTGATAATGCTGTTTATGTACTACAGGATATATGTGGAAGCGGACAGACAGGAGAGAATGTTATACAGGTAATCTAAGTATTTTATTATATTACGTTTACGTTAGATATGTTAACATTAAGGGTATGTTCCGACTGCGAGCACTGCACAGTGCTATCACTGTACAAAAATTCTTCCCGTTATGGACTGCCAGTATACTACCGCAGTACCCTAGGGAAATATATGACGTCATAAATCGCCGCCATATTCTACTGTGAGCACAGCTACAGTTTTCGAGGTAAGGTACTCGCAGTACTTTGATCACGTGATCAGTCAAAACCACTCGAGTGCCTAACGTTTTATAAACAATATCTACAGTTTAATCCGAAATATTTTTAATTGGACAGTACTGCAACAACAGTTGAATGCTGCGTCAAAAAATGCGGCTGACAGTAACCAAGATAACTGGCTATAAAGGAACGGCTTCACAGTATACTAAATTGACGTAACACTGTACAGTGGTCGCAGTGCATATCGGAACATACCCCAAGTTATAATAGCACGTGTTTTAATACTTAAACAGGTTAATTGAAAGGTAAATATTATATCCTGCTATTGTTACTAATATGATAAAAGCGAAAGTTTGTAAGAATGTATGGATGTATGTTAGTTACTCGTGCACACAAAAATTACTCGTTAAAAACCTTCATCTTCAGACACTGTGGTATTTTGGATGAGAAGATTTTACGCTTCCCGAACGCTGCCCATTCGAGTTGGTTTCGACGAGTGACCTCTTTCTCGAACTGGATTATTTGTCCAAGATAGACGTACTCGTCAACAATTTCGAGAGTACAGTTGCCAACAGTTACGGGAGTAGGTGCGACATGGGCATTAAGTTAGATATCATATATAATATATTTACTTCTTCAATTACATAATGAAAATTTTATTTCTGCTTGGTCACAGACATAGAGAGAGCTTTCGTAACCGAATACTAAGCCCGCCATATATCTAACTCGTAATCTAGGCATACCTCTAATGAATTACTGCAACTAAAAATGTCACATTACATCAAATATTATGTCACATTAATAACACATCTTATTACAAGCACTATAGAGTTGAATTTACTAAAACAAATATGCTTTACTTTCAAAACGGAAACGCTACTGCAGTTAAATCTTTAAAGTAATAGGTAAGCTTAGTAAGTACGTATATTATAAGTTCTTGAATTTAGGTCAACTTTTGCTTGATTTTACTGTATTTTTTCTATACTAATATTGTAAAGAGGAAAGATTTCATTGTTTGTTTGTTTGCATTGAATAGGCTCCGAAACTACTGAACCGATTTGATAAATTCTTTCACTGTTGGAAAGCTACACTAACCCCGGGTGACATAGGCTATTTTATATATTTTTTTTAAATTAGGGATCCTTACTAAAATTCCAATAATGTAACCCAAAATATTTTTTACATCGCGTGTGATGCGAACAGTATTAATGGCTCTGCAGAACACATAATTATTTACAACAAGTGTTGCGACATCGTATTATGTTACGAGTGTTCTTTTATTTTTTCATTTGTCCTGTGTGTACGTAGACGAAGTTGCGGGGTATCAGCTAGTCTATATATAAAATGAAAATGGTCTTTGTTTGAAGCTCTTTCAAGCTTACACCACTGATCGTATCGCTATGAAACTACCATGATTCGATGCCAAATTTATCCTAGATGGTTTATGGCTACTTATTTTTCGAATTCCAACGTTCCTTCCTTTTAAAATTCGCCCAGCGAAGCGGGCGGGAGCGGCTAGTAGTAATAGTAATATGTATATGAACATATATTTTCTCTTTCACTCCAACACCGTTAAAGCAATCACAAACAAAATTGGCATGTTTATGTATTTTTGTAAAGAAGGGTTTTGTGCTAATAGAAAGGCATAAAAGGCATATTTTCACAAACTTGATTCCTTTAGAATTATTTTTGATGTCGTGTCTAATATACTAGACAATACTACCGCTTAGGAAACAAATGGCGCTCTGAGATAGAAGAAGCGGCCCAAGAAACTCTTCCAGCATTCTTTTTTTGCGCTCTTTTCATACTACCCTCATTGTACATCTGCTACCCTCATTGCTGCAGCTCCTCGCCAGGTGGCGCTGTATCTGTATTTATTCTTGGAGAATTCGTTTAAGCTATCAACAAAATTCCACCTTTGCATGACACGCGACAAATTAATGTCATCTCCATCAGCTGGATGTGTGGCGTTCCTCCACAGTCCGGTTTTAAAGTAACTCTCTTCCATGTACAACAAAGCTGTGGAGTCAACTTCCTTATGCGGTATTTCAAAGATACGACAAGTGTACCTTAAAAAAACGCGTACACTTTTCATAAAAACCGGTAACCGGTTCTTCGTATTCTTCTAGTGTTGTAGGCGCTAACTTAAAACCAGTGACCTTTACGTTCATTTGTCTCCCTCTTCCATAACAAAGAAGGTACGGAGGATTTTTTTATTTATATTAATAAATCTTAGATTAAGGATGGGTCTCCGCTGCGCTCCAACAAGATACCGCACTACCTAAGAAAAATGGCTTTTTTATTACGGCAACTATTAGATGCTCGTAGGCGTGGCAACTTGATACTCAATTGCATCATTCAAATTTTGTAACATACGCTTCGTGTTATTTTACATTGAAATTAATAAAATACAAAATACATACTGATATGTGATCCCAGTGTCTTTCTTATTTGTTATAGTATTATTTTTACAAAGTTTTACCACGTAACCCGTCATTTTTGTTTCAATTATTAGCAAAGGTTAACAGAACATGTTGCACGTCAATGCCACACATTGTATACAGTACTGAGTATGCCCACTTGGACGTAGTATTAGCTGTCACGCTTTACGACTACGCCTGCGGTATCTAGTTGGAGCGCAGCGGAGACCAATACTTAATCTATGTAGATAAGCTTATGACGAAATAGAGAAATAGGCACGTTGTTTAATGATACCCCTGCCCATTACAATGCAGTGCCGCTCAGGATTCTTGAAATACCCAGAAATTCTGAGTGGCACTACAACTGCCCTCGTCACCTTGAGATAGATAAGATGTCACGTCTCATTTGCTCAGTAATTTCACTAGCTACGGCGCCCTTCAGTTCGAAACACAGTGCTTACACATTACTACTTCACGGCAGAAATAGGCGCTTTTATGGTACCCATAATAATGCTAGGTGACATCCATTATTCTTCATCTCGCTAACTATATATATATTGCACAAAAACGGCGTCTCTTGCAAAAGTGAATACGTCGGCAGGAATCAGGTCAAACAGCTCTTCGGAACACTCCCTGTGATAAATGCGGTAGAAGACACACAATGAAGCGACGTTTCTACGCAATGCAAAGTGATCTAACAGTTCACAAAACACCGGAGCCTCGACAATTCGGGCAGCACTGCGTTGAACGCGGTCAAATGAATCGAGGTGATACTGGGGTGCGCCAGACCAGAGATGACAGCAAAACTCCATATGTGGCCGAACCTGCGCTTTGTAGAGCGCTAGAATGTAAGCCGTACTGAAGTATTTCGGTGATCTACTTCTGAGTTTGTTCGAAGTGAATTTGGCTTTGCCTTCCATATTACCTTGGAAATGGCAAATGCACTGGAGTGTCGAGGAGCGGTAATATGACAAATAGAGTTTTTGTAATGCTTAATTTTTTTTTGTCACACAAATAAAATTTTAAAACAAAGCTTATGAACGACACGCGACTCGAACCCGCGACCTCTCGCATTCGATTTTTGCATGCTTTGCTCAACTCTCAGTTCTCTCAGTTCATAAATTTTGTTTTCACGAAGTGACAATTATCACTTTAAAACATAATAAATTGTTTAGATTTGCAAGAGCGACATCTCATGTCAATTTCCTAATATGCAAATTTTGGGGTTGACCAGGTTATCAACTGTAAAGTATATCCTGTATTAGAAGCCACAAAGCATACAAAATTTATCAAAGATACGTTAAGTTAGAAGAGCGCTCGCACGGAACGCGAGAGTTTGCGAGTTCGTGTCCCGCATCGTTCATAAAATTTGTTTTAATTCTACAAGTGAGGGTTATCACTTTAAAACATAACTAATTGTTTTTTCTATCAGTAACGTACAGAATCTCAACTAATTCAGTGGAATTTGTTACGATTCTTTAGGTTCGTTAATTGTAAACAGCTTGAACACGCTGGAAAAGACTGGCTAATATTGGGCAAAGACCGTATAGTGTGGAAAAAAATGGAGGAGGCCTTCACCCAAAGAGGGGCCCATACTACTAATTAAACATTAATTATTAAGAAATAGAAAAAAAAATATTAAAAGAAAACTATTCTCTTTTTAAGTTCTTATAATATTAAGCTTAAGTTAAGTTTACTAACAATAATTATAAGTTTGTTTTAATTTTTAAATTTAGTTTAACTTAATTATGTTATTTAGTATGGGAATAAAAGGCTTTTTTATTTATTGATTTTATAATTGTAAACAGCGAGAAAAGTTTAGCATAGCGATTTTGCAGTGAGCGCCAGCCCTTAATGTTAGCTAGCTTCTGAGTTCGAATACGCTAAAATTTGGCAAGCCGAAAGTTCCCGAGGGAATTACGGCGTGTCGAGAAATCATGGTAATTGAAGGAAAAATTTGAATGTGATTGAAGGCAGGCCCTTTCATTGAGTTTATCTGTATTCTAACAGCAATATGTTCTGAATTTAAATGAGTGTTGATTTTAAGTAACTTAGGAAACTGTAGAATTAACCATACTGTTAGTGGAATTACATGATTTCGAGTTTTTCTCCCTTAAAAATACAATAAAAAATATTAATTATGGACTATAAATAAAACTAAACAAATAAATACAAATATAAATATTTATAAGACAGATTGAGAAATAGGGAAATGGGTGGATGGAGTTATAGAAGTGATAGGGACTGCTATTGAGAATGAAATTTTGCAATGACTGTGTCATATTTATTTATTTATTTATTAAATTCCGCCAACAAGGTATACACTAATGTAAACACAGTATAATACAAAAACAATAACATTCACATGGTAAGTGATGCCTCAATTATAGGCGAAAATGACATGCCATTCAATTAAATTAAGCCACAAAATAAAATAAGAACTATAATATATTATATATCTACGAATACAATCTTAATATAAATTTACACAAAATATTATCGAAAAATAACGATTGATGTCATCCCTCCCTTGAAAGAACTGTTTTAATATATTTTTTAAATTTATGTAAGTTATGGTCATTGGAATTGAGTAGTCCTTTCTGCCAGCCTTTGGAATAAACAGTACCTTGACCTTAGTCCACTGTTCTGGGATGTGTCCACATGCAAAACTCGCTCTGTAGATCCTGAGTAAATGTGGAAGGAGAATGTCAATTCCTTTCTGCAGGAAGATAGGAAGGATGCCATCCTCCCCACTTGCTTTATAGGGTTGGAACGATTTAATTACCCATTTCACATGTGCCGGTCTTATTACTTTGGCAGACATACACCAGTCCTCCCTACGAGTTCTATATGGTGTACTCGCCTTAAGTTCTTCAACCTCAAGATTGAGCACTCCAGGGAAATGGGTTGAGACTAGAAGTTCCAAGGTTTCCTTCTCATCGGATGTGAAGGTCCCATCTGGTCTTTTCAGAAGTCCCAGTTGGTTCGGGCGTGTTTTCGAGAGCATTTTATGAAGTCTTGCACCTTGAGTCGTACTCATGACGTCCTCACATAGCTTCCTCCATGATGCTCTGCGGGCCCTCCTTATTTCTTTATTGTATTCCGTCAAGGCTTTTGTGTAAACTGACCAGTTTTTGGTGTTTTTAGCCTTGTTGAATAATATTCGGGTTTTCTTTCTAAGGTTTTCAAGCTTAGAGTTCCACCACGGTACTTCTCGATTCGAGGTCTTTGTTTCTAGTGGACAGCTCGTTTCATAGGCATCTATAATACCTTGCGTCAGAGCCGACACGGCTAGATCAAGGCTCTCTACGGACTTGATACTCTTCGGAATTGATTCTAGGTTCCGCCTTAGGTTTACCTGGTAGGTGTCCCAGGTAGTCCGTCTCGGATTCCTAAAGGTTATGGTTCGACAGTCAAGAGTGGCTGCTAAAGAAAAAGTTATGTGTTTGTGGTCGGACATGGAGTTTTCATTACTTACCTTCCAGTTACGGATATGTCTGGCAAGATTTTCCGTAGCGAAGGTTATGTCCAAAACTTCCTGCCTTGCTCTGGTTACAAAGGTAGGAGTACAACCTATGTTAAGAAGGTCAAGATGGTTAGAGTTAAGGAAATCATTTAGAATCTCACCTCTATTATTGATGTTAGTGCTCCCCCATGCGTAGTGGTGAGCGTTGGCATCGCACCCAACCAGTAGTTCGGCCTTGTGCTTCCGCGCATATTCCACCACAGGCCTGATGATGTTGGTAGGCCGCACACCACAGGCGTAAAATAAGGTCTTACCAGCAGTATTTAGTCCTAGGATGGAAGTGCCGGCAACCCAAGGTTCTTGAATGATGGCAAGGTCTGCTGTTCCTTCTCCAAGACAGCGCTCCATTACTGCAGTGGCAGCTACAGCATGGTGGAGGTTAGCTTGAAGAATCCTCGCCGGTTGACCCTTGGGTGCCATTTTTAGGGCTTTTTGTCTTTTGCAGGTCTAATCGTCCTTTTGTGCGGTTTTTCACCGCCAGGACGTCCGGCCTGCGATTTGCCCTTAGTTGGACCTTTAGTTATAGGTCCAGCTCTGACAGAGGAAACCGAGGCTCCAATTCCAGATGTACTTGGAGCCTCTGTCAGTGCTGGAATAGATATAGTTGTGGTACCAACTCTGGAGGTGCCCGGAGCGTTCTGTACCCCTACCTGAGCCAGAGCCGACCCTTGTGGGACTGTTGGGTCCGTAGAGGTTGCAAGAGTGTTGGTAGTTCCACTCTTAAATTTGAAGCTGACCCTCTTGAATCCAATGATCTCTTTGGACTCCACAGCTTTCAGGGCTTCAGCAGACGGGTCGTCAACGTTGAAGGTAGTTACTCGACCTCCTGTCTCGACCCTGTCATATAGCACCTTCCAGAGCTCTGTGTTGAGTCCTTCGTTCTGTACCCGCAGTAGGGAGAGCGCTTCATCTACGCTAGATGCTTCGCTCTCCGGAATAAAAGTTGTGACCGTTTGAGGTTTTGGCAGTTCTTTCTCGTCCATAATGGAGAGCTGCGCCTCGGGCCACGGTTTTAAATTGGGAACTTCTCCCACGAGCCAGTCTTGACTTTTTTGATTAGCGCACGTGATCAAAATCCAGCCTGGCCTGTGTGAGAAGCCCAGAAACTTAGGTCCCGTGCCCTTTGTGGTCATTTTAGAAATGGCCAGGATTAGGGCTCGGTGGACAAGTTTCATCTGTTCCTCACTCATAGCGTCCGAATTACGGATCCCTAATCGTGTGGAACCTACTGTGTCCTTATAGCTGGGTTTAATGACACCAGCTTGCTCGGTCTGAGGAATCAACCTACTCGTTTTGCGAGGTTGCAACTTGGGAGAGTCTTCTTCAGAGCGTGCGCGCTTTAGCGCTTTCAGCTCAGGGGTAGGCCTCTCCTTTAGGATTTGGTCCCAAGGCTTCCTGCATAGGGCGAGGGCCTCTTCGGCTCCTACCCCAGCGATCAGTTTCTTGTACCTCTTCCTAGCGGCACCTCCCAAGCGGTTTCGAACCCTCTTGGGAGCCTCATCAGTCTGGGCCGTCGGTTGGGGCAATTCGGAAGCGCTTGATGCACTTTCCTCTACCACCTGTCTCGGCTCCTCGACATTCGAGTGTGACGCGGGTGGAGAGGACAGCAAAGCCCTCTCCAAAGCGTCTACTATTCCATCCTGGGAATATTCTTCCCAGGAGGAGACTAATGGGTTTAAGTTTTTTTGTTTGTTTTGGTCCATATAAGTCCCACGAGTAGCTAGGGAAAAGAAAGTCACGGACAGCAGAGCCCCGCATGCCGCCTGAAGGGCTGGGTACTACTCCGATTCGCCCCGGTTTCGGAGAGACACCGTTTAAGACTGAGCAACCCCTCAGCCACGCATCCATCGGCACGGTATGTATGACACCTTGGATTGGGTTTTTGAGAGATTCTTAGCCATCAGCCAGCAATAGACCATATTTCTACAGAAATTCACTGACAGATACCCAGGATGCACCGGCCAGTAGTCTTCATTCCGGGAGAATAGAACATTCCACCTCGGACTGAAGGCCCTTTAGCACACGTGGAGGTAATCTCTCGTAGCACCCCAAAACTACCCCAGGACTACTCAATTCCAAAATCCTTCAGACCAATCAGCCTTACCTCATCCTTATTGAAAGGTATGGAGAAGGTGATAGACAGGTACATCAGAGATAAGGTTTTACCTAATAACCCCATCCACCGTACTCAACATGCCTATTGTAGAGGTAGATCTACTGAAACCGCCCTATTAAAAGTCGTAGACAGGGTAGAAAGGGCACTTGAGGACAAACAAATTGCGCTTTGCGCCTTCCTAGACATTGAAGGAGCTTTTGATAAAACACCCATAAAGGTCTTAGTTAAGGCTTTAGCCGATAAAATGGCCGACTCTACCACGGTCAAATGGGTTGAGTCGATGCTCTCAAGTAGGATTGTTAGATTGAGGCTACATGGTGTCTCTCTTGATGTAATGACCACAAAAGGATGTCCACAAGGAGGCGTCATTTCGCCTCTACTATGGACCCTTGTCATTGATGGGCTTCTCTATAAGATGGATGAACTTCGAATTGACACTCAAGGGTATGCTGATGACCTAGTGATAATGATTCGAGGCGACAGCCAAAGTACCATCTCGTACCTTATACAAAAAGCGCTAAACATAATATCCAAATGGTGCCAAGAAAATGAACTGGCGGTTAATGCTGACAAAACTGTCCTGGTTCCTTTCACAAGGAAGCGGAAGTTGGAAGGCCTCATATCTCCGCGACTGAATAATAGATCTATACCGTTTTCCGACAAGGTAAATTATCTGGGACTTACTTTAGACCAGAAACTTACCTGGAATAGTCAAGTGGACGGTATTGTGCAAAAGGCAAAATTTGCCTTAAGTAGTTGTAGTCGTCTTGTCGGCCAAAAATGGGGTCTAAAGCCCAACATGGCCCTTTGGCTGTACACAGCCATTGTAAGACCACTTATATCATATGGCTCTGTGGTCTGGTGCAGAAAAATTGCCCAAAAGACCGTTATTGCCAAATTAGGAAGCCTTCAAAGAACTGCATGCGCGATAACAACAGGAGCCATGACGTCCACGCCGGGAGCAGCCCTAAATGCACTTCTGAACCTGCCGCCCCTAAACCTATATCTACAAAAGGAGGCGAGGGCCAGCATGCATAGAGTAATGACCCATATGCGGACTAACTGGCTCTCAAACTCGCTGCGGCTATTTGAGCAATCCTTACTGAGAAGTCCTGTATTAGACATGGTGAGTGACGCCATGCTGCCGAAATTTGACTTCATCAGCAACTTTAGTATTGAATTCCCCACAAGAGAGGACTGATTAAACAATCGAATTACTCGGAAAAAAGGGAGCCTTAAATGGTATACCGATGGATCCAAGTCGGGTTCTGACGTTGGCTGTGGAATCTTCGGAGAGTGCCCCAAATTTGGCAAATCTGTCAACTTGGGAAATCTTGCCTCCGTTTTCCAGTCTGAGGTATACGCCATAATAGAATGTGCGGACACCATCCTAAATAAAGGCTACGTCGGCAAGTGTATTTATATCCACACAGATAGTCAGGCGGCTCTGTCCGCTATAGATTCCAACAGATCAGTCTCAAAGCTTGTAGACAACTGCCGGACTATACTGAATACTCTGGAAGGAATGAACAGAGTTACACTTCGATGGGTTCCAGGACATGCAGGAATCGAAGGCAATGAATACGCCGACGAACTTGCAAGAATTGGCGCTAAAAGCACTCAATTTGGCCCTGAACCCTTCTGTGGTGTCCCAAGGAGTCTTGTTAAATCAACCCTTGATACATCATGTTCACAGGAGTGCATTAAACTCTGGAGCAACACTCCGGGCTTAACCCATTCCAAAACCCTAATCCAAGCCTTCAACAAAAAGGCTGCAAATGAGGCACTAGGGCTAAGTAGAGAAAACTTACGCATATTAACCAGGACATTAACGGGGCACTGCAGATTAAACAAACACCTCTCAATCTTAGGTCTCAGAGATTGCAGAGCGTGTAGATTCTGTAATAGTGCAGATGAAACCCCGCTACACATTCTCTCTGAATGTGGTCCTTTAATGCGTAAACGTAGCATCTCTTTGGGAAGTCCAATCCTTCAACCATTTGAGATACGTCAGCTCACTGCAAAAGACATAATAAGATTCATGAAAAGAATCAATGTTTGCAGTGAGCTATAGTTTAACAGTGGCTATCACAATAGATCACATTGGTCGCAGTGTAACAGGGCTGAAATAAACTGGATCAAAGCCACTTTACAAACCATAACCATAAGTTATGGTCAAATAAGTCGACTTCATCGTGATGACTATTATATTTCCTGGTAATTCTATTCAAGGGAGAGAAATAACATAAATTAGATCCTGCATAATTACAGAGAAATGGATTATATTTCTTACACGCTCTTGGTTGAGTTTTTGGAACAGCGAGGTTTCGTTTCGATATAAAGAGGATGTTTTGTGGAATGCGAGAGCTAAAGAGGGTTTGGATATCTGATTGTGATTACGCCCTTTTTGGTGTGTACGATCTTTTTTAAGTCACCAATTTCACGTAAGGAAGTTCATTCCGTGGGTTGATAGTTCTTTTAAGACCACTCTGTGAAGGAGCGCCACAGATCAAGATAGTAAGTCGGTGTGTAGTTCCATATTGGATTTCAACGGAAGTCGAGGTCTGATAGATGTACCAGAGGACACACAGTGAAGCGAGGTCTCTACGCAACGCCAATATATCAAACCCTTCATCATGTACCTCCATTCTACAAACATTCACAGGGAGTGTTCCGAAGAGCTGTTTAACCTGATTCCTGCCGCCAAATTCCACCTTCGCACGACACGCCACAAGTTAGGATATCATCCCCACCAACTGGATGTGTGGCGGTCCTCCACAGTGCGGTTTTCAAGGAGCTTTCTTCCACGTACTACTAAGCTGTGGAATGAATTTCCTTGTGCCGTGTTTCCGGGACGATACGACATGGGTACCTTCAAAAAAAGCGCGTACACCTTCCTTAAAGGCCGGCAACGCTCATGTGATTCCTCTGGTGTTGCAAGAGATTGTGGGCGGCGGTGATCACTTAACAACAGGTGACCCGTACGCTCGTTTGTCCTCCTATTCCATAAAAAAAAGAATTTAAGCTCTAAAGGTTGATGCATCCAATATACGATAATTTATATTTATACAGTTAATTCTTTATTTATTTTTATGAATTAATTTAATATTATTTAAACACGATTCATATATTTAATGTATATTACAGCCATTTTAAATACTCTATTTGATTGAAAAGATTGGCCGTTGAGATTCTTGTATTTTCCTTTCACGAACTCAACTTTTTCCGAACATATTAAGGCAGATTCAGTAATTTAAAAGAAATATTTGTAGTGACGATTCGACGCTTACTTGAAGAAAGTTTATTTGATTATGATCTTCATATCATAAGTATATCATTGATCCCACTGGATCCACCATATTTCAACAATGGAATGGTTAATATAGACAGGCCAGAGACACGCCAGGGATGAGAGTTAATGAAAATGAAAATTTTATTTTATTTACGTAAACTATAACAGCATAAATAGTCATAAATGTTTATAAAAACAAGTGCGCAAAGGCGTCAAAAAGTAAATCACGTAAGTAATTAAAAAAAAAACGTTTGTTGTGGATGTTACGGGTCCGCACGCTAATCTTCTTCATCCTCAATATACTCTTTAATATTTTAATATACCCTTGCCTTGCCTTTAAGTTATACTCTAAATAAGACTAGATCTCCGTATCATAGGATTCTTGTCTGTTCCGGCGTAAAAGATAGTCTCGCTCCATTGATCGATAAAGCTAAAGCCAATGTTAATATTTATAACATGGGGTATTAAAACATTAATGTTAGTTTGTATCACATGAGTGTTTTAATACATACACCGGCCCACATACTAGCGCTCTACAAAGCGCAAGTCCGGCCACTCATGGAGTATTGCTGACATCTCTGGTCTGGCGCACCCCAGTATCAGCTCGATTCATTTGACCGCGTGCAACGCAGAGCAGCTCGAATTGTCGGGGACCCAGTACTCTGTGAAAGGCTGGATCACTTGGCGTTGCGTATAGACGTCGCTTCATTGTGTGTCTTCTACCACATTTATCACGGGGAGTGTTCCGAAGAGCTGTTCAACCTGATTCCTGCCGCCGAATTCCACCTTCGCACGACACGCCACAAGTTAGGATATCATCCTCACCATCTGGATGTGTGGCGGTCCTCCACAGTGCGGTTTACAAGGAGCTTTCTTCCACGTACTACAAAGCTGTGGAATGAACTTCCTTGTGCGGTGTTTCCGGGACGATACGACATGGGTACCTTCAAAAAAAGCGCGTACACCTTCCTTAAAGGCCGGCAACGCTCCTGTGATTCCTCTGGTGTTGCAAGAGATTGTGGGCGGCGGTGATCACTTAACAACAGGTGACCCGTACGCACGTTTGTCCTCCTATTCCGTAAAAAAAAATACCTATATATCAACAAGTACATACAAGACTTTATCTACACCCATAATATGAATCCGATTCTGAAACAGTTAGCTTACTGCTAACATTAAAAAAGCTAGTCCTAGTAACCATTACATCATCCAAAGGAATGTTATTATTTTATTTTTATTTTATTAGGAAAACAAACAGCATTACATGACAAAAATAGGTTAAAAAAGTATACATCTATTTACTATTGACAGTCTTCGCATATAAGAAAATTATAAATTTTCGCATTATGGAAACGGATGATATAATATTATAGTGAATTTCATTAAAACACTCGTATGGATGATGTAATTGTTATTAGGACATTGGGTGTTTTAATATTGGCAATAAGCTAACTGTTTTAGAATCTTTAATAGAAGATTTAAAGCATGGGTGAAGATAAAAAAGTATTGTGTGGTTTTATGAAACCACGGTAAAAGTGTAACATTTTTGACATTATAGACATTTAACTAAATACCAAACAAAATAGCGTGGAGCACTGGCACAAATGTGTAATAGTCTATACTACCCGCTCAGCTGCTGCGAACTATAGGCGCCGCCCGACCGTCACGCGACACGCAACACACAGTCGAAAAATTTGAGACGATGTAATAAAAGTTTCACTTTAAAATCCTTTACCAGCTAGGGTTCCACACACATTGGTGATATCTTATTTAAAATCATTGTAGATACTATAATATTATAATTTAGATATAAACACAGGATACAATAGGTCCGTAAGGGTTTATTGACCGGGAGAGAGCTATAATAACCCTTGCTATTCTATGCCATTCCACCTAAAAACAGCTTAAAGTGTAAATATATTTGTTTGAGACAGCATAACCCATAGACCTCTGTTAAAACCCAGCTAAGTTTAATGTTATGTTTTAACTTTCAACCGTAACGTAACTAAATGCTTAAACATGTTGCTAAGTAGTTTATATTAACTTTACTTCTGAAATTAGGAAAACATTTTCAAAGGCTTAATTAAACTTGTGTTGTCATTACGGTATTTACATTTTTGAGATGTTGTTCTCATTAATGTTCCTAATAGGCAATTATTTTGTTCGTGTTAGTTTGTGGATTAGATGCGAGTTGTTATAATATCATTCAGCCTGCTATGAGATATTCGTTTAGGCAGTGTTTGTTCTTTATATCCGTTTTTTGCTAATAACTTAATCTAATACACCTTTACCTTTAATATTAGTAAAATGCTATTATTTATATGTGCTACCTATTGATAGGTTTTAAGTCGGTGCCAAGCCCTAAATTAAAATAAAACTTAATATTATATACAGCTTACTTACTGTAATTATTATGGTTGTCTGGCCACTGTCCGGTTGGGTTGTTTTGTTCTAGACGAAGCTATCCCGCTCAAAGTCACGCGTGGCGAGTGTAGGTACTTACTATTACATTTGGCTTTGCACCGACTTCAAAGCTATCAATATGTATCACATACAAATAATAGAATTTTATTAATATTAAAGGTAAAGGTGTATTCAATAAAATTTTTAGTTATTTGACACTTTTCAGATTTTGAAGTCGATTTTTTTAAACGTAGTTTTTTTCTATTTTTACTTTTAAGTGTCAATTAATAATTATAATAAATAATCAACCTGAATGAAAACTCCTAAAAAATCCGTACACAAAAAGCAACTATATCATCGAGGTAAACAAAATTTTTCATAAAATGCAAACTACTGGGCAAACTAAATAATTCTTGTAGCCAAAGTACTACATCTAAATGTACCTTGGCTACTGACTAAAGTACAATTGATTGACATTGACCGAGGTACAACTTCAACAAAGCGGTGGATTTCAAATAACTTGGTGTTACTTATCTCGTAAGTTCATTATTGTTTTAATACTAGTTAAAAAAAGAACCAATGGCATAAAAAGTTCAGTGACTATTATAAAATGTTTAAAACTATCAGACTTACTTATAAATACTTACTTTTTTTCCCAAAAAAACTTTTTAACGTCGATAACACCTAACACCGGCTTAATGGCGGTAAGTGACTACTTTCAAATTGAATAGTCAGTAGTGACGTACAAAATAGACTAGACAATAGAATAAGATATCTCGGGAATTTTTGAAACCAGCCTTATGGCCTAGGTAAAACATGTTCCCCTACATTATATTATTTTAGCTGTGAAGCAAGTTTACGGAATGTTTAATAAAGTTATTGTTTCCTAAGTGGTATTAGCGGTTGTGTGCAATAAATATATAATTTGCTCAATGAGCGGTCTAGCGTGGTAGGTTAGGGTTGTCAGATACGGTATATTAGTAACGCGTTGAAGAAAAATAAAAAATTTGGTAAAAATCGAACTAGCAGTCCTTATTGGTGAAAAATATCAAAGTAGTACTGTTATTGGCGAAAACAAAAATACAAAAATATTTCAAAAAGTCTATCTCTGAGAAATATATAAAGTATTAGCAATACTAATTATTTATAATTATGAATCGTAACTGTCTGTGTTATTTATGTGAAGTATCCTTAGAGATATGATTACTGTTTAATTTAGATTTGCAGATGATAAAAAGAACTTTCGGTAAAACAATATTAGTAAGGCTTTTGATTGTGTTGAACGTTCAACGCTGTTCAAGAAACTATGTCACTACGACAAAGAAGGAATTGGGCTTGATCTTCTGATTTCATATTCAAACAATTAATAGAATTCAGAAATTTTATGTGAATAGCAGGAAATCTCCTGGGACTCCTTTCAATATGAGAGTACCACAAGGGTCTATTATTGGACCGTTTCTTTTCCACTTCACTCATTAATATTTAGAGGTAGTAAAACCGTTGGAATCTGCTATATTTCTTGGCATTATTCTTGATTCCAAATGCAAATGGGCCCCCATATTGAACAGTAGGATTGTCTACTAGATTTAGTTCTGCAGCATACGCGCTTAAAAATATTAGACAATTAACTGACTATGGTCTTAATTGTTAGAGTGCAGTGCAGCCGATATTAAAACAATCTTTAAGCTGCAGAAGAAGGCTATTCGCGCTTTTCATAACCAAGGTGCTGAATCATTAAAATAAACTTTTTTACTGGTGTCTGTTGTGATTGAAAACATTACTAAAACTTACTCCTAGTTTCTAAAATTCTTGCAAACACAAAATTGCAGCGTGACCAACCCTACGAGAGAAGCTCCTGTGGAATTAAATATGAATACTTTCTTGCGAAAGATGAAATGTTATTAATAATATAACGGAGGCCTTCCAAACTCATTTTTGATATGAAATAATTTTAATTTCCTTTAAACATGGACCCATGTCAATAATATTTCATTAGGATACCTAGCTATTGCTCGCGAATTCGTTCACGTGAAAATAGGTTTTTAAAAATCTCTGTTTTGAACCATAAGAAGTTATGTTCTTTCTATGTTTTAAGAAATTAAAAATTCTTATGTAAAGCATTAGAATTTTTGAATTGTACTATATTTCCAAAATCAAAATTTCTCCTAAACCAGTTTTAGGTACGTCGATTCTAAAAAATAAGGGTTTTTTGAGTTACCAGAATAGGTTAGGGGTGTGATTTATATTTATACTGACAGACTGTTGCATAAACGCAGAGCCTAAGCATCTGACGATACAAGTTTGAAACTTACACAATGGTTCAGAAAATGAATACTATGTTAGGATTTCTGGAGTCTTCTTACCCTTAAGGGAACAACATATAGGACTGAGAGTTGTATGGAAGAAGAGGACCAGTGTTCTGTGAACGGCTCGATCACCTGGCATTGCGTAACCTACTAGAGATTATTTTATTGTACCGCCTGACGGCGTTCGCTCAATTCCCAATCTGTGGTATTTTCCAGAAAGTCATTAATGTTATAGTAACGTTTTTTGAGAATTCTTGTGAATTTTGCAATTCATTTGTTTTGAACATTTTCGCTTATTTTAGATCGCTTTCGCTTATTTGTCCACCTTTAAAAAATAGTTTACTTCGCTATGTAGGAACGTCATTCACCATTAAGTATTTCGGTCAAAGCGTGCAATCATCTTTGCCCGCCCCTTACTCAATACAGACGCAACGTAAGATCAAAGCAATCCTGTTTATTATCCGGCATTTCTCGCCGTCACTGGCGCGGTTTGTTCTAATAATTTGAATTCCATCCTCATTAATATTCACCGTCTCATCAAGGCAAGGGCAGCGAAAAGGAATCTCTCGTAATTAATTATTGATTGATGGAAACAATATTGTATAGGTTGGGATTTGAAGCTTAAAATGGTTTTTAAGTACCAATTTCCATGCATGCTAATGGGAGTGGGGCAGGATGATCGAGACGCACTTTTGTGTTTTTGGAGTGAAAACTTCTTTAGCGGCATTCAGCACTTTTCTTGGAATGAATATAAAATATTAAACTCGCTTCAGGACACGTGACCTGATCAAAAATTCGTAAGAGTCGTTGAAATTATGGATGAAAGTTTTTTTCTGAGGAATAAACTTTTTCATGTAAAATAGTTGTTATAGTTCTAAAGTGTTAAATTTTTTATGTCATATAAATTGTATGATGAACCACATAAATGCTAGTACTTACTGATAAATAAAGCAGTTTGTGCGAAATTATTCTCTAACCATTCCAAAATATTGAAAAATGCACAACGTTAATTTTCAACGTTAATGTTCAAGATTTCACTTCTGCCGGCACTCCCGGAGTGGAACCCGGTTTTTTAAATGATTTGGGGTCGAAAGACACTTAAATTCTACGATCTATTGTGCCCTCTGCACTCAGCTCCCTTTACCCAAGAGAGATGAGGAAGTCGAAACTACTAGCTAGGGAACGTTACTTTGCTGAAGTTTAAATTACATCCTCAAGACCTATTACTTTTAAGAGGCGTAGGATCCTCAGAGGGTTCATTCATTCAGGACACGACCTCTTCCTTAATTTCACACACTTTCAGACACTCCAACATGACCCTGGCAATAGCCTCGCATTCCATTAGGATGTGTTTGGGGTTTTGTAAGTGGCTTTACAGCGTAGATTTGTTTCACTGAGACCCACTCTAGCTTGGTGCTCATTCAGCTTTAAATGGCCGGAGAGGAACCCTGTGAGGGTTGTATTGCCAATCACAGTATTAAAAAAAATCTATAATTAAAATGTTTGGGGTATAAAAATAGTAAACGACCGATTCTCAGACCTACTAAATATATCGTACATAAAATTTTGTATGCGACTGCCATCTTGCAACCCTATTGCGAATCTGTGGATGGAACAGAATAATATAAAAATCGCGATATAAAAGTAGGTGCAGATGGTAGACGGGTGAAAAATGCTGAATCATAATCCAATAAGAATAAAAAAAATAAAAAATATATATTTAGGGGTGACCCTTATCATTTAGGGGTATGAAAAATAGATGTTGGTCGATTCTCAGACCTATTCGATATACACACAAATTTTCAAACAAATTGGTTTAGCCGTTTCGGAATACTTTGGTAACAAACACCGGGACACGAGAATTTTATATATAAAAAGTAGGGATTTTGAGAAAAAAGTATTCAGTTGTTCATTTTGTTCAATTAATGTGAAATCAAAAATTTCTAAAGCCAATTTCTACTTAAAAGTCTGTTTCAGGGTTGAAAATAGAATAAAGGACATAATATTCTTACTCACTTTGATACATACAAATGGCAGCCAACCCAAATTGCTCTCTTGAGCTGAAGTGTTTAATCACGTCCTTTTGGTAATCTTGAATAGATTTACTCAAAAGAAAATAGGTACTTCCATATTTTAATATACATTAAAGTGTATGAATACAAATATTAAAAAGAGGAAGTGATTTTTATTTATTATTTTAACTTTAATATGATTGAATGATCCCCGTTCCATTAGAACCACTTTGTACCAAAAAAAAACTGTCATGCTATGTGTGTAAAAATATTTGATAAATTACCAAAACAAATAAGAGAGGAGACAGTGCTAAATAGATTTAATTTTAAATTATTAACAATAAAAGTCAAAATAAAGTCTTCTTCCAGTAAAATTGTTACAATATTTAAGGTAAGGTTTAATATGTTCAATATTTAAGGTAAGATTTTCACCTCCATACTGCTTCACGGCAGAAAAAATTGCTTACTTTCCTTAAAGGCCCGCAATGCTCCTGTGATTCTTCTGGTGTTGCAAGAGAATGTGAGCGACGGTGATCACTTAACACCAGGTGACCCGTACGCTCGTTTGTCCTCCTTTTCCATAAAAAAGGAGGCCGATGTGGTATCCATAATCTAGCCGGCATCCTGTAATGAGTAAACATTGTTGTGTTTCGGTCCGAAGGGCGCCGTAGCTAGTGAAATTACTGGACAAATGAGAGTTAAAATCTTGTCTCAAGGTGACGACAGCAATTGTAGTGCCTCTCAGAATTTTTGGGTTTTTCAAGAATCCTGAGTGGCACTGCATTGTAATGAGCAGGACGTATCAATTACCATCAGCTGAACGTCCTGCTCATCCCGTCCCTTATTATCATAAAAATCCTCATGGAGAAGAAAACTTTTATAAAGATTTCATTGATGAATAATTTTGTCCCCCAGGAGTAAAGTGGCAGCGTTACTTCTGGACAAACACCTGCAAATCAACGGAATCTCTGTGGGAGACGTGATGAGAGAGAGGCAGAGCATTCAGATGCAGCCAATGGCCAGCAGTAAAATGAAAAGAGAGAGGAAAGCTGCGCGCACTCTTGGGATTATCATGTCAGCATTTCTTGCGTGCTGGCTGCCTTTCTTCCTTTGGTAATTTTATTTTACCTAAAGTTTTGTATCTTTTTAACATCAGGCAACTTTCTTTTCATTTATTTGCTAGTTATCCATTTTTGGTCCTCGATGAATTGTTTACATATAAATATGATTTATATGTCCTAAATGAAAATACGGTATGCAGGCGTGGTCGCTAACTATAGGCCTTATGAGAAAGCTCATGGTCGCTCAGAGGGCAATGGAGAGGGCTATGCTCGGAGTTTTCCTGCGAGATCGAATCAAAAATGAGGAGATCCGTAGGAGAACCAAGTGGCAGTGGGCAGGGCACATAGTTCGACGGATAGATGGCCGTTGGGGCCTCGAATAGCGATCACGTACTGGAAGACGCAGTGTGGGTAGGCCCTCCACAAGATGGACCAGCGATCTGGTCAAGATCGCCGGGATACGTTGGATGAAGGCAGCGCAGGACCGATGTCTTGGAAATCTTTGTCCAGCAGTGGACGTCTTTCGGCTGATGATGATGACGAAAAAGCAAAATAAAATATTCCTCAAAAATTTAATTAAAAATTTTTTTATGATACAAGTTATTATGAAGGATAAAAAAATAGATTGATGACATTACATATTATTATAAAATTAATTCACAAAAAAAATGTCTCGTTAGAAAATAATATTATTTTATCACTACTTTTGTTGCAAATATCACAAATTAATGTATATTTACATAGTCACATAAACAAATTGTAAACATATAATCTACGTATCATACACCAATAATATTGAATTTACTTTATAGTCTTTATATATTCGAAATATTTTATATTGTTTATTAATAATGAATATTAAATTAATATTACTTGAAGATAAGTAATATTATTTTAGCTGCTGTAACTGAGTACTAAACAAACATGTGCAGTAGAAATAACAACTGCGCAGTGACCGCGGTAGACTTAACTCGCCATCTCACTCGCACTCACCCATATGCATACTGCGTCGCGCTCTCCTACAGCTACCCTACATGCTTGTCTGGCAAGGGGTTGGAACTATTAAAAGTGTCTAGCTGATGAGGACACATCATCTACTTATTACCCAAGTATTATATATATAAAAATCAGCTTTTATACTATGACGTAAGTAAAATTATAATTTCATGAACATTAAGCATGTCTGGCAAAGAATAATGTGATTTTTAATAATATTCTGAAGGTAATACCGAAAATCGCACTGTATTATTTGATGTATTTAGATCGGTATTTTACACACCTTTAGTACCGATTACCTGCCAAAGCCAATGTAACCCAAACTCCATAATGGTCCATCGTTCTTACCTGTGTTGGGAGCATCCGCTGACAAACTTTCAGCCCCCAATAGCTAGCCGGAACAACTTTTGGCAACCTATTGAGAGGTGATCGGTTATTTGCTATCACAAAGCTACAATTTTTTTCCTTTTAGGTATATCATAACAGCTCTGTGTGGTGAATCTTGTCCATCCCCACCGCCAGTGGTGGCTGCAGTCTTCTGGGTCGGATACTTCAACTCAGCTCTGAACCCTCTCATCTACGCCTACTTCAACAGAGACTTTCGAGCAGCTTTCAAGAAGACCTTAGGCTCCTGTTGCAGGTAATTAATTTCTATTAATTCTTTTATTTCATTTAAT
The DNA here is from genome assembly GCA_949711755.1 of Leptidea juvernica. Lineage (NCBI taxonomy): Eukaryota > Metazoa > Arthropoda > Insecta > Lepidoptera > Pieridae > Leptidea > Leptidea juvernica. Next base: position 9,386,392 of record CATIXQ010000025.1, read on the forward strand.
ATTCCTTCATTATATAAATATTTATTAAAGAAGTAGTAATTGAGGAAAAGACGTCCTTAAGCCGTTAGAGCCGTAGAAACGTAACCATTAATCAATTAACAGTTGTTCCACAAGGGATCAACTTTCGGTCCCACATTGTTTCTTATTGTCTTATCTAACTCCCCAATTAGTAGACAAACTAGGTTTCGTAAAATTTTAATCTTAGATTTTTTGATGTTCACTGAAAAAAACTATTGAAGTTATTTTCAGTGTTGTGTACAAATTTTTATTGAAATTAAAGGCCATACTACTTTCCTGTTCACAGTATCGTTCCATTTATTAGTGGGTTAGTCTTTTTCAGATCTTTTGCCGATTCTTCCTAAAGCATCCCCCAAAACAACTCCTTGCGTGAAGCTTACGGTAACCTATGGGAGCAGTTTTTATGGCTTCTGATGGGAAGTCAACAAAATGCCAGTTCTTTACAATAAGAAACTACATTTTGATGCGATAGCATTAGCTATTTATCCTTTTCACGACAGAATCTACATCTGAAGAATCCGTTTTCTTTATTCTCTAGTAATTTTGTAAAATCTGGCTAATTTATATAAGCAGCTTAGTATAAAATGTTATTTTTAATATAACTTCTGATATGCCAATACGTCCAGCGCACACGCAGAAGCCACCTCCCAGCTGTTTTGGCGCCAAACCCAGATCGTCCACCTGAGACGCTATAGCCACTTGTGTTTACAACAGGCGAGGTGTCATTATGCGGTTTTTTGTTACGGGTTGCTAGATAAAAATGGTTGGTTATTGTAAACAAAAAACGTGATTTATGACAGATTCGTGCTGCGATATCGCCGCTCTTTCAGAGTTGTACGAGAAATTATGACTATTTTGCTAAACGCGTCAAAATAAAAATGTTGCAATTGAATTATTTGTATTATTTTAGTATAGTGGACACGTTATAATATGTTATTATGATTTCATTCAAATTTTTTTATTGTTGTATTTATATTGTCTTATTGCCTCTCAGATCAATCTTCGGCACGATGGGTCGTCGGTACTGCGTCACCCTTCACCGTCGTGAGCATCATCACTCCAACACTTCGGACATGCACATGAACAACTGTCTCCGTTCAACATCAGCTGACATCTTGAGAATACAGGCAACATCCTCCAGACCTGAAGAAATTGTTATCAGCTAATCAGAAGATATAGAAAAGCAATTGTTCGGTTCCATTTGCATTTTCGTTGCACCTGAGATTTGAAGAAGACGTCAGAAATGTTTTAACCAACATCAACTTTTACATTTGTGTTACAGTGATGCGCGCGCATCTTAAAATTTCACTCTCATCATTTTTTCGTAACGCGCCTAAATAAGTACATACATAACTTCAAAAAGTTGAATGCTTTCAATTGCATTTTCGTTGCACTTAAGAGTTGAAGAATACATACCAAGATTTATGAACGAGACGTCACTCGACTCAGTGGAAGAGCGCTCGTACAAAACGCTTTTTTTTTTTTCAAAAAATAATATTTTAATATCAGCAAATAATCGAAAGAATAAAATAAAGACTTTATGTATATAATAATATGCTTTAAGCACCTTTTTACAAATGTAAGGTCTCGGGAACTAGAGATAAAAATCTGGCGCCTCACACCACATGGCCAACCTGCTTTCACTATAGGAGTTGAAATGAATTGAAGCTAAGCGGCGGGCTGTAATGCGACATGCGATAGATTGACGAAAAAATTTAAGGCGATGTAATAAAAGTTTCAAATTAAGAATTCTTGTAAAAACGCTAATGACTTTGTTACATGTTTTATATGCATAACTTAAAATCATAAACAGTGCCATTTTATATAGAAACAAGTTGTACGTCCCGACTTTGTTCAGGCTAAAAACAGGCTTCTTTAGGGTTCCGTAGCCAAATGGCCAAAAACGGAAACCTTATAGATAGTACATATCTATCCGTCTGTCCGTGTTTGTCACAGCCACTTTTTAACCGACCTCAAAACTTTCGACTGGGTGAACCGATTTTTATATATTATTTGAAAGCTCCCATGTGGTCCCATTGTAATTTGGTCCAGATCTGACAGTGACATCCATGAGAAAACCATAAAAGTCTTAAATTTGCTATACATACGTATAGCAAATTGAATGATAAATTTACAAATAACTCAATATAACGCCAACCGATTTCGATGATTCTTTTTTTATTATAAAGCATATACTTCAAAGATAGTTTGCTGAGAGTTTGGTTAGGTTCTGATTACGGAATTCATGGCAAAGTAACGGAACGCTTCAATTAAGCGCTTACGTTCATTGCTGCATTGAAAAAAAATTGTATATCTGCACATATTTAGACAAGTTGTTAGTTAGTGTACTTCAAATTCACTAAATAACAAAAAATGACAAAAAACAACCGACTTCAAAAACACTATTCCAAAACAATAGATATAATATGCACTAAAAAGTATAAAAATAATTGCGTATTTTAATACAATTATTGTAATTTTTGGAGTCGGTGTCATCCAAGATAGGCTTGTAACTATGTAGTACATAGAGCGGGTCGCGGCGGAAGGACATTCCAAAAATTACAATAATCGTAACTAGAATTAGATTGTATAAAAATACGCAATTATTTTTATACTTTTTAGTGCATATTATATCTATTATTTTGAAATAGCGTTTTTGAAGTCGGTTGTTTTTTGTTAATTTCCAAAACTATAAGAACTATACGTTTAAAACTTGGTAAGTAGATGTATTCTGTAAACCGCATTAATATTTTCACACAAAAATTGAAAATAAAACAATAAATTTTGGGGGTTTCCCATACTTAAAACTGAAACTTAATTTTTTTTTCATCAAACCCATACGTGTGGGGTTGTTAGTCATCGTTGGATAGGTCTTCAAAACTGATATTGAGGTTTCTAATTTCATGTTTTTTTTTAAATTCGTATAAATGATGAGAGCGCATTTGCACTGTATGATTTTGAGCAACGATGTTTTGCCCTTTCCATTTAAATAATTTGATATCATTGTAATTTCTAAATAATTTTTATATTATGTAACATGCTGCTACGGAACCATTCATGGGCAAGTCTAACTCGCACTTGGCCGCTTTTTTTTCGGTTATGCTACGTAAAGTACTGAACCGATTGGAACAATACTTATACCATAAGATACAGCGTGTTTCGGAGAAAGTTTTAGTATATGTTTTGTTGGCAGTTTTATTGGTATACAAATTATTTAAGTTTTCTTTAGTGTTAATTCCGCCAATATTTGTTTTTAAAACAATTCGACACGTGTTTCGCCTCTACACGAGGCATCCTCAGGACGTGTTGTCTCGCCAAAATCGGGCACGCTCGTGCCCGGTTTAAGGATTAAAGGTATTAACACTAAAGAAAACTTAAATAATTTGTATAATTATGGATTTCCGCAAAGTAACGCCTAATTCAATAAAGTTTTGTTGGTGATAACTTATCCGGAATCTATATTTTAACCTAGAAATACCTACATATTCGTAATATAAATAAGTCAGTCAATCCTTGCAGTCGGGCGAGCGGTTCTTAATTTCTATGGCATGTCAACGTTTGAGTGGACAACACTTGTGTATTTTAGCCAGTGTAAAGTCGCTCTTTTAAAGTATGAAACCCCAAAATAAAACTATAGTTAAATTAATATACGCAAAGTGTAAAACAGATTCTTTTTTAAGACAACCTCTGTAAGCTAACGATGATATTTCTCGAATTATTATACGAGAAGAAATATAGAATGGGACGGATAAGAAGGTAAATGTGAATATTTTTATAAATTATTTAATCATGTAAATAAAATAAAATAAGTTGTTTTTTTGAAGGTAATTAAATGCAGAGAAAAGCGTAAGAGTAAGCTGTAAATACCATTGTCATGTAATAAAATTTAAGGATATTAAATCAAGGTAATTTTTTGAAAGACTTGGTTTTCAAAACCATGCAAATGAGTTTCTGGAATAAGTTTGTTAATATAAAATACAATTATTATAATAATCTCAACAACTCAAGTCAATATTTTCTGTAAAAAAATTATATCTAATGTTGGACTTTTAAAATAACTTATTGAACGTTAGAATCCTTAACGAAGGTACAAAACCTATTCGAAAATATATGTTTCAGATGTGAATATATAATTAAAACGAAACCTTGGATAATGAAATTGCAAGAAATCAATTTAATTAGAAATTTAAACTATTTAAACTTAGATTAAGGATTGGTCTCCGCTGCGCTCCATCTATGTAGAGACCGCAGATAGAGCCAGTCTCGTACAATGTGTGACGTTGACGTGCCACATGTTCTGTTAAGCTTTGCTAATAGTTGAAACTAAAATGTCGGGCTGCGTAGTAAAACTTTGTTAAAATAATACTACAAGAAATAAGAAAGACACTGGGATCACATATCATCAGTAAGTATTTTGTATTTTATTAATTTCAATCTAAACTATCACGAAGCGTATGTTAGAAAATTTGAAAAATGCCATTGAGTGTCAAGATGCCAAGTCAAGCATTTAATAGTTGCCGTTATAAAAAAGCTTTTGTTTTTAGCTAGTGCGGTATCTAGTTGGAGCGCAGCGGAGATCAATCCTTAATCTAAGTATTTAAACTTAGAAAATAAAATTTAAAGGTTGTAGAATATTGTATAGGCTGTCCCAAAGTTATGGGAAATGAAGGGAAAGTACCTTAAATATGGAAGATAGGTATTTTACTGAAAGAAGACTTTATGTTATTTTTAAAAGTTAGTACTACTGCATTCAAAGATTTTCTAAAAATTACTTGTCTCGTCTGGGAATCGAACCGACTGAAATATAAAAAAAACACCCCTACTTTTATAATGCCAATAGAAAGAATGGCCAAAAACTAATAACTCTTCTTAAGTAACATAGTATTTTAAAAGAAAGGTAGAACATAAAATGAATGTTTTCCTACGTGGATTGGTACGAATGGCCCGATTAGATGGCCGGCCAGATTCCCGGACCTTACACCGTTAGATTTCTTCTTTTGGGGATACGTGAAAGATATGCTATACAAACTATATACTGGGCGAGTTACAAACAGAATTGTGCCATATCATATCGAGTATTCACCATAAAATGATAAGAAAATCAACAGGCAGCGGACTCATTATAAGATTGGCGATTTGCGTAAGACAAGAGGGATCAAATTTTGAGCATTTAATTAATTAATTTACAAAAAAATACCAACTTAATTGACTACTTTCTTTTAAAATACTATGTTACTTAAGAAGAGTTATTAGTTTTTGGCTATTCTTTCAATTGGCATCATAAGAGTAGGGGTGTTATTTTACATTTAAGTCGGTTCGATTCCCAGACGAGGCAAGTAATTTTTAGAAAATCTTTGAATTCAGAATTACTAACTTTTAAAAATAACATAAAGTCTTCTTTCAGTAAAATAGCCTATCTTCGATATTTAAGGTACTTTCCCTTCATTTCCCATAACTTTGGGATACCCTGTATAAAGTCAATCAAGTGTTTACCAAAGAATATATTGTATTAGTACAAGGTATTACAATGAAGTACAGTTGTAAAGAATAAATATGTAAATTCCTTAGATATAAATAAAATAAAATAAAATAAAATAAAAATAGCTTCTATTTTCCTACTATAACAAAACTTAACATCTTACTCTAGTTTGAACCATATATATATATGATTTTTAATTAATTTAATAGGTTATTAAACTAGTTTACTGTAACTACGCTTCTAGCGTAGGCCTCTCCTAAATCTTTCCAAACATCTCTTTCCCGTGCCGTCCGCATCCAATGGGATCCGCATCTGTTGTTGAAGATGTCTCTCCAACCCTTACGTGGTCTCCCTTTGTTCCTTTTTTCCTCTCGTGGTACCCACTCTGTAAAGCGTCCTACCTAGTGCCATTTAAGGAGCCATATTCTTTTCTGTGCATCTACTATTTTTGTTTTTCTAATTACGTTTTCATTACTTATTTTATCGGATCGCCTTAACCCAAGAATACTCCTTTCCATTTTTCGCTGATCTTAAATTAATACAATTAATGCTAGTAATAAGATGTTCGTTAAGCATAAGCGCTTATAAAAATAGATATTATAGGTGACTTATATTATTAAAAGGTTTACGTAGATTAGTTATTAAAAGTCCGTTGGTGTTCTATAATATGGAATACAAACCTTTCTCTGGGGCTCTACCTACTCTACCTGTGGGAGAATCTTTGACACAGGAATCCGGCTAAATGAGTACTGCCGATGCGCCTTCTTCTACCGCGTAGCAATACATAGCGGAAAAGTACTCTTTGTGATTCGAAGACGCTTTCTTTCCTTTTTAGCCCAGTATTTTCTCAATGCTCGCTAGTTTTCTCCATATTCAGTTATTAAGTGGAGACCTGGACACTAAAAATGGCCGACAGAGACCGAATAGACGCCATTCAAATGTGGTGCTGGAGAAAAATGCTAAAAATGCATCATCCAAACGGATGATGTAATGTTGTACTGAATTTCATTACAACACTCCTTTGTTTTTTTTTCGATCCCTTAATGCGCAAAGAGTTTCAACAGACAGCCACATTCTAATTGCTCGATGCATGCATCTGTCTGAATTTCAAAAAAAGAACATTTTCGTTAACGCGCGTTCCAGACTACCAGAACGTCGCGTGCCGTAAAAAAAAGTAGTTACTTAATTGGAATCCCCGCTTTTTTCTTCGATATTTTTATTGTTTTGTTAGCCACCACCAGATATTTTAAGCGCTGCAATGTAAATTACTACTGAAATAAATAATTATTTCATCAATACTTAGTTTATTTGTATATAATCAGTAATAGATGATATTAAGTTACTACAATGACTGGCTGGTTTAATGTTAGCAGTAAGCTAACTGTTTCAGAAACTTTTAGATGATTCATACTATAGTAAGTGTTGTATGCAACTGTTGATAATTAGGTATTAAAACACTCATGCGATAACAGATTCGTGTTTTAATACCCCTTATTACACAACAGTTTCATAAATAACTATGACTATTGTCAAGGCTGTAAGACAGGAAAATTAATTCTTTTGGTTAGTATTACGTTCTGTTATTTAAGTGCCTAAGCAAAATGCTCAAGATAATAAGATATTTATAACAACAGAGGCAAATTACCTCGATTTCCCTAAAGGACTGTAAATAAGGGATAATGTAGAAGCACAAAACCATCCCACGGTTGACGTTAACAAAGTATATTTTTTGCCCAAAAATGGGGAGCTGAGATGTAATTTATGCATGAAATTTATTTTATTTTAAACGTTTCTGTGGTTGGGAATTACTCCTACTTATACTTGTATACTCCATAGCATACTTTGAGTTTATAATTATAATTTCTGTCATAGTCTAGTAACAATTACTGTTATTACAGGCATCTCTACTAATAAATGTGAATGTAAGTATGTTTGTTACTCTTTCACTCCTAAACCACTGAAACGATTTTGATTAAATTAAGTACAGAGATAGAATAGAACTTGGAAAAGAACATAGGCTACCTTTTATCGTGACTTAGAGGCTTGGAGGGGTTGAAATAGGGGGAGGAGGTTTGAATGGAATTTAGACATAATCAAAGATGATACCATGAAACTTTGTATTTAGACACTTGATAAGAAATAAATAATTATTTGTTCTAGCGTTTTTGAAATTTTGACCTGTGTGTGTGATAAAAAAGGGGACGAAAGAGTCCATGCTTTCACACATAACTTTGAATTCCATTTTGATTATATTTGGTACAAAATAGACTAGACTAACTAGATAAAGGACATAAGCGTAAAATGTTTACGTTTTAGCAAAGGATGTGAAAACAAAAAAAAAAACATTGCGTGCGTACAGAGTATACAATATGTCAGAAGTGAAACCTACATGGTGCATGAACCTCTAAACTGCATATGAATTCCTGGTACGTGTTGCTATGACACATGATTTTAACCGCTATGAAAGACGTTCCTACCACCAATAATATGTCTGTGTAGTAATACGTCGTGCGCTTGGAGTCAGAATATATTAAAGTATACTCGCGCCATACTTAAGACAATCTCTTCTTTAACTATGATCGCCTGGTACCAAAACATTGTATTATGCTTCCTATCTCATTATCTCCCATGTTAAATATTATGAATTGATGTGACTGCTCTTTTTACTGTCGCTTTTTCGTTTCATCGACTTTCAAATCACAACGATGATAAAGAAGTTTTCACTTCAATAGTATGCATATTTCTGTCTCATTCTTTGCCGGCTTCATCCTACACATTTTTGTATTTGTGTCTCTTACCTGTCGTTCTTTCCGTTGCATCCGGTTTGAAATCACAACGATTCAAAAAAGTTTCACTTCAAAAAGTTATTTTGTAAAAATTTATTAACCACAGCATTTTGTATGTGTATAATTTGCAAAGTATCTTAATAAATAAATAAAATTGCTGCCCAAAGTAACTATTCCACGGGGACGAAGTAGCGTGTAGAAGCTAGTATAAAAGAACCTGATCAGCAAGGTTGTCATTTTTGATATTAGAGGAAGCAACCGGGCAAGTAGATCACCTGATAAAAAGTGAAAGACACTATATTATCGTATGAAAACGTCAAAATAGTCGTTTCGAGAGTGTTGAGTGTGGGGTACTCTACTCATCGTCAAGGCCAATATGAATTTAGTATCCTCTTCTTCGGCGTTACAGAGTGATCGTGGTCCTTCGAGGTTTTTTTTAACTCTTATTTTTCTGCAATCTGTCAATAATAACATTTAGCTGGACTTGAGAGGTATTTGTAAGAAGGGTCGTGTTTGGAGCAGTATCCAGTGATTTGCCCAAATATTATTCATAATCTACTTGTCCATCAGATCTTGTGGTGATCGTCTTTTCAATCTTATAAATGTTGTGCCGGGTTTATTTTTCATTAAGTTCCTTGCAACTTGGTTTGGGCGGTTTTGCATGCGTTTCTGATAAGTTCGTAGTGAGTCTACTACTTCCTTCTTCATAGTTTTGATATGTAATTCTCGATGTCGATGTTTGTTTTTAATATATCATCATCACGTCGAACGTCGGTTAGTAGCCTGTTTCACAATGCGACGCCACTCGTCGCGAACTGCCGCTCTTCTCGTGCATTCATGCAGAGTACTGTCGACAGCTTGCCTCCCTTGGTCCGTCCACCTCATCGGGGACCTGCCGCGTGGTCAAGTGCCCTCGACTTTACCCTGCACTATTAAGCGTTCTATGGATACCCGAAGAAAGTGAGAATGTGAGCTTGTACAGACAGTCTCTGTTTGATGCCGAGCTACCGAAGAATGCACTAATTGGTTCGGAATTCCATCCACGATATACCGAGCGTTCTTCTCCAGCACCACATCTCAAGAGCGTTGATCTTTTTCTTCTCACTTTCTCGTAGGGTCCATGTCTGAGCAGCATAGAGGAATATTGGGAATATGAGAGCCCTACAAGTCGTATTTTAGTGGCTTTGGTGATATTGCGATCCTTCCATATTATCCTCAATTTATCCATAGCCGATCTGGAGATGCGTCGTTTGATTTCGTCTATGCAGCCGCCATTATTTAAAATCACCAATGAATTTGGTTGAACAACTTAATATTCTGGTTATAGTGACGTAATAACTGACCACTTTTATAATGTGCATGTCTGCATGCGTTCATTCGGGCGCTCTGGTATAAAATTAAGTTTTCTCGGCACAGCTAAATTATGGGTACTACAACGGCGCCTATTTCTGCCGTGAAGCAGTAATGTTTAAGCATTACTGTGTTTCGGTCTGAAGGGCGCCGTAGCTAGTGAAATTACTGGGCAAATGAGACTTAACCTATTTCAAAAGGTGACGAGCGCAGTTGTAGTGCCGCAGAATGTTTGGGGTTTTTCAAGAATCCTGAGCGGCACTGCATTGTAAATGGCAGGCCGTAGCAATTACCATCAGCTGAACGTCCTGCTCGTCTCGCCCCTTATTTTCATTAAACACCTACTATTAACAGTGCTTATCGCGATATTTACTTTTTTAGAGTTTCCTGTGTATTCCACAAGAAAACAACCTTGAGGGGTGTAATCTCAAATCAAATCTTGTTTAGAAAAATTGTAGGAATCGACGGTTACTACATTTACAGGACCGTAATTGGGGTGTGCGTGACTGAGTTACGTCAAAAGAAACCGGTATTCGATGGTTGGAAAGATAATTAAGTTTATCGTAGTAAATAACAGCGACATTGACGCCTCGATCTAATGGTGATATCAGACAGGTCATTTCTCGTTCATTTCTGCCTGTCATTTGGAATCTTTCACTCAAAATGAATTGTCTGAACACAAAATGAACCAAAAGTGCCGAATGAATTCATTATTTATTTATTTATTCAGATAGTTACACCAACAACACATCATTATGCAATTAAAATTTTAGCAAGTACACAAGGAATAGTACAATATCACATATCTTTACAGGTGCGAAAAGAATAACAAAGTTGAACAATTAAACATAACAAAATTAAAGAAATGAAGATTTAAACAAAAATGATGATATTAAATGAATTTAATACACTTAAACTTCAAAAAAAAAGAGATTTATAAAATTTGTAACCAAAATTTATATACGATGCGAGACTCGAACCCCTGCTCGGTTTCTGTCCGAACGCTCTTACCAACTGTACCGTTCGAGTGACACATGGATCGTAAATCTTGGTATATCTTGTTCAAGCCTCAGACTGTGGCTCCATCTATATTTATCCATCTACACCTAAAATTTACGAACCATGCGTAACTCGAACGGTTGGCTCAGTTGGTAAGAGCTCCATTGTTAGCGCCTCCACGAGTAGCCTCATGCTTGTTGCGCGTCGAATATCGTAAGGCATCTGTTATTTGCCGCTGTGTCTGTTCCCTCACCTTAAGTGCCTGCAGCGATCCCACTTCTGATGTAAAAAATATTTAGTAAAATCAGTACAGTCCAGTCATTTTTATTTTCGTTCTTACGAGTAAAATATTTTTATCCCAAAATATACCATAGATCAAATTTACCATACAAAATTAATTTCATTTGGATAACCATCCTATGGATGGTTATCCAAATGAAATTAATAAAAAAAAGTTGATGAACAAAAACGGGATTACGTAGGTTTGTCCGTTACATGTAGGGTGACAATAAATCCTGAGTAAACGGAACAAAGACAAATCTAGTAGAGATATAAAGGTTAATTATTTTACACAATTGAAGTACATAAGTCATTAGTTTTTTTTAACTGAGAACGGAGAATAAAAATTCTGTAAATGACGACATAAGTATTGAAAGTAAAGAAAATTGTATTTGGAAACCGATTATTGAAAGGAAGTTAGAAGTAAGGAGATACACAAATAAAATTTTAAAAACAAAATTTTATGAACGATGCGGGATTCGAACCCACGACCTCCGGCGTTCCGTGCCGGTGCTCTAACCAACTGAGCTAACCGTTCGAGTACCGCCTCGCTATAAAATTCTGTTTGCTTTGTTCAACTCTCAGGTTGTGGCTTCATCTACAGGATTTACTTTACAGTTGATAACCCGCTCAACTATACAAATGATTTAAGTTTTCTTTATTGTTAATTTCGCCAATATTTGTTTTTAAAACAATTCGACACGTGTTTCGCCTCTACACGAGACATCCTCAGGACATGTTGTCTCGCCAAAATCTGGCACGAGTCTCGTGCATAATTATGGATTTCCGCAAAGTAACGCCTAATTTAATAAATTTTCTTAACCTGCTCAACCCCAATATTTGCATATTAGGAAATTTACTTGAGATGTCGCTCTTGTAAATCTAAACAATATATGTGTATGTTTTAAAGTGACAACCCTCACTTCTAGGATTAATACACAAATAAAATTTGAAAAAGAGAGGTAAGGAGATGATAGTAAATACTCGTATATTATATACATGTTGTTTACATCAAGATTAAACAGACCGACGCCATGTCAAATGACTTTGAAGTACAAATCTACAAAATAAACTTTATTGAATTGTCACAAAATATATTTTCTCTTGAATTCGCAATGAAAACAGTCGCCTATATTTTATTTAGTTCAATAACATACTAAATTTATTCGATATATTGTTGTGTTAGTATAAAATTGCACATAAACAGCATTGGAACGAATGTTTTGCTGAATACACCGCAATAAAATAGAAATATTATGAGTTTGTTAGTTCTTAAAGTACCGTCATTATAATTAATGTGTTACATTTTTATCGAAATAATAACTAAGATCATCTTTATCTATCTATCGATCTAAATCTAGCTCGAGTAATGAATCTAAATCGAATGTATTTTTATTTAGGTTTTAAATTTAATATTACTATTTTAAGTTGGCAATTTTCGTAGTATTTTTCTAATTTAAGTTTAAATAACTGCGTTGATGTGGTGAAGGTATTGACGTACAATAAAAAAGGAAACAATCGCCTATTAAAAGGTTGTCAAAAAATGTCCGAGTGGCGTTGTATATACGTATACATTAACTTATACAGATAACATTAAAAATCATTCAAATTAACAGCTTATTTTGTGGCAGTAATGTTCAAAGTCTATTGTATACGCTCATTAGAAGCTCAGACGCGAACACGAGACCAGAACATTTTGTTTTACCAATTGAAATGTAACTATTTAACCGAATGATTAAAAAGTCTAGTTAGTTATATATATTTTTTTTTTATTTAAAGGAGAATGAAAACTCTGCCTAATAGACGCGAAGTATTTTTTTGGGCGCAATTGTGAGTCTTTTTGTATAATATACGTCAAATAAAAAAAATAAATTACGTTGTAAATTTACACTATATTTTTAATTTATTTTATTTTAGTATTATTTTATGTAGTGAGTGATCAAACCAGCAAGATGCCTGATGGTAAGTAATACGCCCTGCCTATTACAAGGCTACTCAGGATTCAATCCAAAGTTAGGAACGGCATCGCAACTTCGAATCAATGAAGCTTAGTCTCACTAGCCCAGTAATTTCACTAACATCAGCAGAATTATAGAAGCTATTCAGTCGGCAATCAACAAACAAGTATTGATTTTATTTTATGACGTAACCTGTCTATTACATCATAAAATACCAGGTATTATTATTTTTGCTAACGTTCATTATCTATTATAATCGATTGAATCCCTTAGATATTTCATTTAAAATTCTTACGTCTGTGGCCAGAAATATATAATAATAGCACACAACAACCGGCTATCAAATTTTGACAATACTCGATAACCAGACTAACATCTATCTACCATAAACACATTATTAAAATTCATACATAAATGAATGAATGAATGAAGCCTTTATTGCAAGCAAACTAAAAAGGTACATTTTTAACTTATGCTACAACTTAATATACTGAATGATTATAATTATATTACACCTAATATATTATGTTATATCTTATGTTAATCATTGCTCGCTTGTCCGCCGACATAGGCATCTTCCAGATCTTTCCACGTTGTCCTGTCGTAAGTTGTTCTTCTCTATGTTGGTCCAGCAATCTTTTTGAAATCATCTTCCCATCGTATCGTTTGTCTCCCTCTATTTCTTTTTCCATATCTTGGATAGCTTTCTATAGTGTCTTTTGTCCATTTATCTTGTTTGCTTCTTATCACATGTCCTGTCCAACGCCATTTTAGCTGCTTAATTGTTTTTTCCACACTTTCCATTTTTGTTTTATTTCTTATGTTTGTTATTCTTATTTTATCTTGCTTTCTTATTTTCAACATGCTGCGCTCGATCCCATGTTGGCACACTTTTAATTTGTTTAAATTTTTATTTGTGAGAGACCAAATTTGGCACCCATAATTCATGCAAGGACGTATACACGTATTAAAACTTTCGTGTTAATGGATTGGGATATGTGACAGATTTTCATTATTTGTTTGAGTGACCAGTACCGTCGCCAAGTAGTTGCTATTCTTTGTTCAATTTCCTAATTCATATGATCTTTAGTAGAAATTATCTGGCTCCCATACACATATACAAAATTCATACATAATGGCAAAGAGGCAAACGGACAAGATACGCTCGTGATGGGAAGTGAAAAAACAACTGCATGCTTGGTAGGATACTCTAAGCAACTGCATGCTTGGTAGGATGCTCTAAGTTTGAAGATCCGTAAGTCATGTCAATTCGGGAGTACTGAAGTCGGCATTTGATTTCAAAAAGTAAAAGTGCGGGGAAAACGTGAAAACTAATGGTTGTAGAATACCAGACATCAACATGATGCAGGAAATGTGTAGTTATTAAATAAGCCCCACAGCTCGTGAAGTTTGCCAGCGATTCTAAGTACCTAATACTTTTGATACTTTTCTCAGGGTCGATATAGTACAATAATTAAGGACCAAGGTGAACCGTGATTGGGTAAAGATAAATTATTTAAAATATTGTAATGTAATAATACTGCTGTCAAATTTATGCATCTCACCTTAAATAGCAAAGCCAAGGCGACACGTTACTCCACAGTACAGTTACACTTTAATAAATTATTCTTAATATTCTTAAGCATTTTATACATTTTAGATTAAATAATATTTGTTTTACCATCTACTAAAAATTCTACAAAAATACCGAAATAATAGTAACCCCACACAACCAAGGTAACAATTATATGGATTCCCACCCTCTATATCAGAATAAATCGAATTTCCTTTTATACTTATCGCTGACAAAAACATTCTTAGAGGCGGTCGTGAAACCACTAAGCCTCGATACACCATACACGATATTGAGTCTTATACCCACGAGCTCTGATACGATATTGCTGTAACTGTTTTGATATTAATATTTAAATGTAACGTAATTATTTATTAGATCAATGTTGACGTGGCTTTGGTGACAATTACTGGGTGTATCGTTTTTATTTATATAAGGGAAAATGAAGGACTTTTCAGCTTCACATAACGAGAGCTTAGTCGGCGCATTTTTTTTTTAATTTTCGCGTCATACTGACCTGGGAACATCGGTGAGAAGTTTATTCCAAATATTGGTAGTACGTAACGCACAGTACAGCACAGTACGCAGGGCACATGGCTTGAGGGACTGATGGCCGTCCTCAAATGGTGACCACGTACCGATCTGGTCAAGATCACCTGCCCTTATTCAACCTGAATAAGGGCAGTGCAGGACCTATCGTCATGGAGATCTTTGGGGGAGGCCTTTGTCCAGTGGTGGCGTCTTCCGGCTGAAATGATGATGCAATTTGGATGATTAATTGAAAAGCTGTTATTTTCAAGAACAACTATTCTTAACAAAATTGTGCTAAGCTCCGAAAGTGTTGGACTGATTTCTCCCTACATCACCTTTTGCTGTTTGCATAATTCAAATACAATTTTCATAAATAGAAAATTAACTTATTCTGATATTTTTTTGTAAAAGAAAATCAAATAGATCCTATCAAAGTGAGCCGTGTAGATATGAAGTAACAAACATACATCAAAAAACGCTCCTATTTCTTGTGAAGTTGGTAGAAAAGTAAAAATATTTAAATAAAGCGCAAAGTCGTAGAGGAAATTTGTTTTTGATAGTAATTATAATGATATAATTAAACAATGACTTTTCTGGTTTCCAGTAAGAGTTAAATTATAGTCAAACATTTGAAAAAATAATAATTTTCCTGCAGATTGTCTGAGTGTTTTAAAGACTTCTCTATAAAGACTCACTTTGATATGTGATATTCAAAACAGTCGAATTTTTATAAGAACGTTTAAAGCACATACATTGAAACATTTTTAAGTAGCGGACAGAAACCACTACCTTGGGGAGTTCCAGTATAATCGTTATGAGTTATTCATATTATAAACATAAAAATGTATGTGGATGTATGTTATCTTTTTACTCTATTACTATGCAGAACCTATTATACTAGATTACTATTTTATTGTTTATGTCAATCTGTTTGTTCAAGCCGTAATGTTATTAAGAGCAACTTTGTAATCTTTTATAGAAATTACGCACAATTTGTAAATTGTATTTGTTATTATTTGCTAAAAATTTAACTCTAAATTTTATATTCTATATTGCTCATATTGTATAAAAATTTGTATCACTAGCATCGATGTGGAGATATATTTATGTTATAATATAATTAGTACAATTATTAAGGATCCACATCAAGATAATAAAATCTGTTAATGTAATTTACACCTTACCGCTTTAACTTAAGGTTGTGTCTTTATCAATTGGGTATTGTAATTAAAATATTGATTATTTTAATTCAATTATGAATGTAAATTTAAAGATTATTTCCCATTTTAACAGTTGATATATGACTCTATTACTAGTATATACAAAAAACTCTGTGTACTGATCTGCCAGATAAGTGATCTAGAAAATAAATATGTGTAGTGATGGTGAAACGCAATCTTTTATATCTGGAACTTTTCTGTAGCCACTAATTTATCTAGCCTATGATAATCTGCTACTTTACTTGGACATTGTGAGACAACCCTTAAGTACTGAATGTCGACATTTTTAGTTTTAACTTAGTACGAAACGATATTGTTACTTAGTTTTGATTGTCATATATTTGGAATCTATTACTAGTTTGTTGAATAAACTTAATTTAATAGAATTTTCTGTTTTATGTTAGTTAAATGGAGTTCTTGACTGCTACTTTAAAATGTGCATATCTTTTCTTTAAGCAGAACTTTAACAACTTAACCAGCTTAACTTTATAAGTTAAAACTGCTGAAGACTATTCAAATGTTCACTAAGTTATTGTTTGAATAATTTATTAACTTGAGAAAAGAAAATATAGATTTTCTTAATTGTTCGTCGGTTCGTTTTTGTAGTAGTAGTAGTGTTGTAGGACATTTTTTTTGCACCATCGTACGTAGATTGTCGGTAGATTATCGGCCGTTTTCAATAACGTATCTCTAGTTACGGATACATTGCTGTCACCGCTTTAATGACAAGATCTTATCAATCCATAGTTATGTCCAATATAGTTATAATCCATTGCTTTATGTCAATAGGTTATTGAAATGTAAGTAAGCGTAAAAGGATAGATTTGTCTACCTCTAGTAACTTAAACTAAGGATAGATAGGTTATTGAAAACGACCGTTAATCTTTTCTGTTGACAACCGCTCGGTATCGCACCTAGACTAAATTGTAAACATTTCTTGACGGGTTATGATATAAAGCTTATATTTTTACGAAAAATAATTTGTACATCTACAGAATATGAGAAGAAAATTCATTTTTTCTTTACATTTCTATTTTTTATAGACAGTGCGAAAAACAATCACCAAACTACCCCTTACTTTTACAGTTCGAGCATTGCTAACCCTAGATAAAAAAAATTACGAATGCTATTTATCATGATACAGTTTTGTTAGTTTTGTGGAGAAAATTGTGTTATGTTTGTATTTAGTTAAGAATGCTTCTAATTAAGAATTAAAACTATGGCGATCTTGTGCGAGAGAGGTAACCAAGCTTCGCTCGATTTTTCAAGGCTACCGGCTCGGTCCCCAGCCTTAAATGTATTTTCAATTGAAACCTTATACCACATAACATCGTAGTACTAGAATGTAAACTCCTTCCTGTACGACTTTCATATGTGTGTAAACCCTCTTTTATTTAGAGAGTAGATAATATATTTGTAAATATTCCTTGTAAATATTGTATGTGACTTCATTAGTAATAATATTTTTAATTAATAATAATTACGTAAATAAATTTAAGCGAAATGTGAATAAATCATTGTTTTGTATAGAGATGTTGTCATTTAATTCAATGAATATAATATTTGACTAAAAATCTGCCTTTCATTTCTCCTAGTTCTCAAATATTTTAAAACAGGTTTAACGCTAATTTGACTTGTGGGAGGCTCCTTCGCACAGGATGCCGACTAGATTATGGGTACCACAATGGTGCCTGTCTCTGCCTTGAAGCAGCTATATGTAAACATTACTGTGTTTCGGTCTGAAGGGCGCCGTAGCTAGTGAAATTACTGTGACGAGCGGAATTTTAGTTCCACTCAGAATTTTTGGGGTTTTTCAAGAGTCCGGAGCGGCACTGTATTGTAATGGGCAGGACGTTGTCGACGAATCAATTATCATCAACTGAACGTCCTGCTCGTCTCGTCCCTCATTTATATTTAAAAAAAACTTATGACGTAGTTTGGAAAGAGTCGAAGCAACGAGCGTACGGATCTGATGTAAGTTAACATCTCCAATCCATACTCTCTTGCATCATTATAAGACGTTCTGAAGGTACCTTTGACATATCCAGGTGGAAACAAAGCATAAAAAAACGTTAAAGTTATTAGAATTGTTCTCATTCTTGTTAGTATTGTTCTAAAATATGTTTTCTCTGAGCAGCCCAATTCTTCTACCACATATATCAAGGGGAGAAGTCTTAAGATGTGTTTGACCTGATCCAGAATAAAATATAAATCAAATAAGTAAACCTAATTAAATTTTATAGATTATTTTTTTTAAACTTTAGTGCAACAATCATTTTGTTTTTTTTCCTAATTAAAGTATAAACTTCATCACATTACAAACTAGGTCACACCAAACATTACCATGTCGTAGTCCTAGATGCGTCGTTGAGGTGGTGGAGAATAGGGCATAAATCAAAACGCCGACAAATTAAAGTGTTAGGAACTGTTTTTTAATAAAATTGCAACGATACAACTTATATTAACTATAATGTGAATGATAATATACATAAATGTGTTCAGAGGATTGAAGCTGTTTTGAAAAAACTATAAAAAAAGTCCCGGCTTTATCGTGGTTGTCCATTTTATTGTGGGCGTTGATCACAACAGTAAGTAAAACACAGTCTTATAAATGTTACAATTGTAATGATAGGATCACAAAGCCTTATGATAATGTGATAAGAAAGTGGCATTCCCGGCATGCGCATGCAACACAACCGCCTTGCTCGATAGTACCTCCCTGGCGCCCTGCTCGGCGATCGCCCGGCGCCCGATCTCGACTGCTTTCACACCGCACTGAGTTTACACCCGAGCCAAGACGAGTACCGAAACATCTTCTTACCCACTCATGGCTCGACGTTCTTGACTATGACATATACTTAAATCAAGGGAACTAAAAACCAAAAAAAAAATTCAACAAAAAACAACCGACTTCAAAAACACTATTCCAGAACAATAGATGCATTAAAAAGTATAAAAATTATTGTGTATTTTTATAAAATCTAATTAATTAATCTAATTCTAGTAACGATTATTGTTATTTTTGGAATCTGTGTCCTTCCGCCTCCTCACGACTCAAGCACATCTCACCTATAACTATGTATCTAGTTACAAACCTATCTTGGATGACACCGACTCCAAAAATTACAATAATCGAACTAGAATTAGATTAATTAATTATATTGTATAAAAATACGCAATTATTATTATATTTTTAGTGGATCTATTGTTCTGGAATAGTGTTTTTGAAGTCAGTTGTTTTTTCGTTATTTTTTTTATGTTTTGATTTTTAATGTCTAAATATGTGTATACTAGGTTATATGTGTATAATATATAGTATAGGTATACTAAATTTTTCAATTAAGCAATGAACGTAAGCGCTTTGCAATTTGATTACACACGGTTATTTCTGCCACAGATCGCACCCTTACTGTAAGTCGTTAAGGAGTCCCATTGATCATCATCGACTACAATTACTTGACCATAACTGAGAATACCGCTACTTTGTCATGATTCCATAATCAGAACCTAAACAATCTCTCACCAAACTACCTTTGAAGTATGTCCTTTCCGTTATAAAAAGAATCACTGAAATCGGTTGACGCGATATTGAGTTATTCGTAAATTTATCATGAACTTTGCTATACGTATGTATAGCAAATTTAAGACTTTTATGGTTTTGTCATGGATGCTATTGTCAGATCTGGACCAAATTACAATGAAGGACAACACGGGAAGCACCAGCTTTCAATTAAAAAAAGAATTATCAAAATCGGTCTATGCATTTTCTATAGAAAATTTTATTTTACCTTGATTTAAAAGACACTTATGGGTGTGTGAAGGTAATATTATGTTTGTTACTATTTTAATTACACTTTTAAGTTGCCTTATACGAAAAATGATTAAGAGTCTAATAATGAAGTCCACACATATAAACATTTTTGATGTTATACTTCTTTAGGCGCGTTATGAAAAAATTATGAGAGTGAAATTTTAAGGTGCGCGCGCATCACTGTAACACAAAAGTTACAGGGTGAAGTTGGTTCCTAAAATTTTCTGACGTTTGCGACATTCGTTATTTTTTTTTGGTTTCTTCGTGCATTATTGGGACAGCCAAAGGGTTAAAGCTTATTCAGCCGTATTCGTTATTATTCAATAAATAATTGTCAAAGCCATCTTTGCAAGATTTTTACAATATTATTCTTTCTACAAACGTAGAATAGTACGAGGAAGAAAATTTTAAGGATTTTTGCATTGGGCCGAAGAAGTATAACTTCTTGCGTGCATACATAAGTACACACACACTTTTTATGTATACTACGTATAGCTGAACATTTACTAATCATATTTATAACGCGTTTATAAATATATTCATAAAACGATAGCGATATAAGGTTACAAACGATAACGTCCTACATGTTGAAAGCAGTTAAAAAAGATTATTTTGCTTGCTTTGATTTTACTTATGCTGTGAGATTAATTATTAGATCATTCAAATAATTCTAGGTTACATTTTATGTGATCACAGAAAAATATAAAAACAGGCTTAGGCAAATCAAGATCTGCCTAGTTCTTCTGACAACAGCATACTATATATTTGCTAACACGACAAACTTTTCACGACATAAACTTATGTAATGTGAAATTATTCTGCTGCCGGTTCAAAGTTAGTGAATAAACGATAATTTATTGGTATTTGAGGTAATATTTTATGTGAGAGTGATTCAAGATGACATATTTAGATAAAAAATATCTCTGTTATTGACAATATATCATTTATTAAGACGTTCAACTGGTTCACAGACTACATCCGTATAGAATAGCATAATTAATGACTCCCTCGAAATCTTCAAAACCGACTTAAAAAAAGGAGGAGGTTATCAATTCGATTGTTATGTTTTTATATATGTACACCGATTACGCAGAGATTTATGAACCGATTCTCGTGATTCTTTCTTGGTTTGATGCGAAATGTTTGCCTTTATTTTTTTGAATACTGAATGTAAGATTTTTGGATAATTTTTTTCTTAAAAATAATTGCAAAAATAGTAGTTCGGTTGTTTATTTATTCTTTTTTTAATTTCATAAGCATTTAAAAATTATATTATTGATGGAAGTTCCAACAACAGATGTACACAATATTCACAATTGCTGCTGTGACAATTCAAATTCAAATTCCAATATTTTTATTCAAAATAGAATTTAAAATCGCTCATTGAACGTCAAAAACTACCACCCATTCAAAAGAGACTGCCTCAGACCTGTGAAGAATGGGCGCAAGAAACTCAGCGGGCTTTTTTTTAAATATAAAATATGGATTACAATGTGATATCGTACAATAAACATTTATAATTAAAGAGCCTGAGGGTGTTCGCTGTATTCCCATTGTCATTAAGGTGTCATTAAGAAAATCGTTTATGCTATAGTAACCTTTCCCACAGAAACGTTTTTTAACAATTCTTTTAAATTTCGTAACACATTTGTTTTGTACATTTTCTGGGATCATATTGTAGAAGCATATATATCGCCCAACAAAAGACTTACTAACTCGACCCAACCGAGTAGTAGGCATAACAAGTTTATGTTTGTTCCTCGTGTTAACATTATGAATTTCACAGTTTATAGAAAATTCCTCAATGTGCTTATGGACATATAGACCAGGGTCGATAATTTTTGAAACCAAAAAAAATTACAGTAGGATGAAACCCATTGGTAAAGGACGAGAATATAACAAAAATTAAGGGAAAAATAAATTACGGGCGGTTGCCTCACCTCTTCCCGTGAGCCTCTTGCCCGTTTATCCCCACTGACGGTACCCATGTTCGGAAACCACAAAACCATGTGTGTCGTCATAATAATTTTTATTAAAGAAAATAAGGGACGCGATGAGCAGAACGTTCAGGTCATGGTAATTGATACGACCTGCCCATTACAATGCATTGCCGCTCAGGATTCTTGAAAATACCCAAACATACTGAGCGGCATTATAATTACGCTCGTCACCTGGAGACACAAGATGTTAAGTCTCATTTGCCCAGTAATTTCACTACGCTACTAGCTACAGCGCCCTTCAGACCAAAACACAATAATGTTTACACATTAATGTTTCATGGCAGAAATAGGCGCCGTAGCCATAATCTAGCCGGCATCCTGTGCAAAGGAGCCTCCCACTGGTCTACATTTGTTGGATTATATAAAATACTACTTAACTTTGAAAACATCTCAATTATTCTTAAACAAAGGAAAGCCTGTGATCATTTTGTAAAAGTGTTTTGTATAAATGGCATTGTCCACATTCGTAGAAAGGGTATATTAATCTCTCGTCCCTACCCATAAGCATTTATAAGGCTTTCCGGCTTTTAGTAGGTTGTAGTGGATTGTTAACCTTCAGCCCTAGCGTTTCAGTATTAAGTACCAATATGTTTTACTACCAGAAGTAGATTAAGGATATAACGATACCAGATTTATTTCGTTTAATTAACTATCAATATGATCGTAATAAAACCATAATTCGCGATTTCTTTTAAATATGATGTTGATAAGATTTTTTATTGATCAATAGCAGAAGATATTTCTATTAAATTACATATTTAACTACCTAACTTAACTACTTAACGACCTTTTGCGTGTTCGATGGACGAAGAAAAATTTACGAATGTCGCAAACGTCAGACTGAGAACCTTTATTTATTACAAAAGTAGTCTTAAATAAACAAATACACTTGGAGATTTTCAGAAAATATTACTGAGCAATTTAAAACAATTTGTACTTTTTTGACTTTTTTATGGCGGAAGTACTAACGTTACTTCCGTCAGAAAAATATTCTGAGTTACCCCCAAGTCACGCCTAAAGAAGATTTACTTCAAAAATATGACGTACGAATTCGGGAATAATGTAGTGAAATTTTTTAAAGTATTAAAATGGATATAGTATGTTATTTATTTATACATAATCCACCGCTCTTAAAAA
Source organism: Leptidea juvernica (assembly GCA_949711755.1). Classification (NCBI taxonomy): domain Eukaryota; kingdom Metazoa; phylum Arthropoda; class Insecta; order Lepidoptera; family Pieridae; genus Leptidea; species Leptidea juvernica. The sequence goes on from CATIXQ010000025.1 coordinate 9,409,533, forward strand.
TATTTACAAAATACATATTAATATGATCTGACAGCCAAAAGGGGATTAACATTTTAAAGGCCTGAATTTTAAGAAATCAACACAATAAAACACCATATTGTGTCAGTATATATATTTACATACCCAAAAATATATATGTGCGTGTGCGTGTGTGTGTGTGCGCGTGTGTGTGTGTGTGTGTGTGTGTGTGTGTGTGTATGTGTGTGTGTGTGTTTTCGTTATTATATGATAAATACACAAGATTTAAACTATGAAAAGATAAACACTAATTAACTAACATGAAATGAACTATTAATTATATAATTTCGACTAATATTCTTAATATTTCATTTTTGAATTTGAGTTTACTGAGGTGGAAAATATCAATCGAACTAAACTTATTATTATAAAGTTTTATGTATCCTTAAGAGATAGACGTATGCATTCGCGGACTTTTCGGTAGACCTATATATGATACACAATTTCACCATACATTATTTTGTTGTGTCTCACAGGGCTTAGCCTGCGTTTTCGTTGAAAGCACGGACAGACAGACAGGTAATTTTTTTCTGACACCAACAAATATAGTTTTATAGCATAGGAAATTATATAATACTAAAATCAATGACGTTCTTAAGTATAAAATATCATTGTCGAAAATCTTCCTCAAGATCCACTTTGAGTGAGCTAGTAATACATAAATCTCTCATTAATTAATAGTAGACATCTTCTAGAACAAACAAGTTAAATAGTGCATATTGCTCAGCAGCGGTGGACCAAAGTTATGGAGTTTTAAAGAAGTTGTGTAACTACGGCAAAATTGTTGATATGGTACCTATATGCATAGATTACTCGTAATATATACATATATATTTTCTATAATATACATATTTTCCCCGGCATTTGGTATATACAAGCACTATAAAATATAAACATATACCTAATAATATTATGTTATAACCACGACTATAACGCAAAACAAGATGGCGCGGACGCCGTGAATTTATTATAACGAATGTACCACAGACTAAGTATAGTAACTAGACTAATTATTTATAGCTTCCGTCTCACTCGCCCGAGAAAAAGAAAAATTTATGCGAGTCTTATGTAAAGAAATGAGATAGAGTGATTAGATTTTTGTTTCGCCATGCGTGCCGGTTTTTTCAAGGTCAGCACACCCGGTGTGCTAAACAAACTTGACAGCGCTGCACAGAAAAGTTGTGAAACGTGAAATATCGACTATTTATTCAACATCAGTGACAATTTTAAGTAGAATCTAGGGAAATATGGTACGATGTTGTGTTTTACGATGTAAAAGTGATAGTGGAAGAACACTTGTATTATATTATGTACCTTTTTTTCCTATATATTTAGGATCTGTCTCATTTTGGCCACACCAAACCGATGTCTAGTTACTATACTTGGTCTATGGAATGTACCTATTTAAATATTTAATCAATGTCAATTGACAGTTGATCGGCAGCTCGAGGTTGAGTGCTGCCAACATAAAAATGAAATAATCCGTAACTACGTATCCGTAGATAAATGCTGTGCTAATATTTTACATTTAGGCTCCGTATAAGCTTAGTTAGTTTTTACTGTTCTGTGCATTGTTAATATTATATACTTAGCAACGTTTGGAACCCTCAGGCGTAGAGACTTAAAATTATGTAGGAATATTCCTTTCGCTGTATACAGGTCACTTCACCCACAAGAGTTTCTATTATTGTCAACAGAATAACGTCTGTCGGGTTAGCTAGTATATTATGTATACAGATAACTAACATTTGTTCATCAGTTGGTATTTTAGCGATGAGCCAATTTATATATTTTGCTAAGATTTACCGTAAGACGTCACTGTACTAAGGAAATCTTGTATCGATTTATAATTTACGTTGGAGCCTCATAGCCGCTTCACACGTGGTAATCTTGCTAACGAAGGTTACATCTTAATTGCAATTATCATTTTGCGTAGAACTTCGAAGCTGTTAATATTTGCAATTGCAAGTATAGTTTCCTTATGTCCAAGTTCTTCATGTTCAGGTTCTTCCAATTTCGCGAAAGAGGTTACTCGTCGAATCGTCAACTTGGATGGGCAGCGTTCGGGACGCTCCGTTAAATCTTCTCGTCCCAAATACCACAGTGTCTGAAGACGAAGGTTTTCAATTAGTGTGTGTTGCCAGTGATGACTTACGGTACGCAGACGTGGTCGCTAACTATGGGCCTTATGAGAAAGCTCGTGGTCACTCAGAGGGCAATGGAGAGGGCTATGCTCGGAGTTACCCTGCGAGATCGAATCGGAAATGAGGAAATCCGTAGGAGACCTAAAGTTACGGACATTGTCCAAATGATTCCGGCTGATGAAGTTCTTCATGTGCACTATTATTTATGAGGATTTTTTGTTTATTGGTTGAGTTCTAGTAGTATGCTTCGTCATTTTAAGCGTAATTCTCATTGCAAGTGGCGGCGTCATATTCAAATACAAATACAAATTCAAATATTTTTATTCAAAACAGGATATAAAATCACTTTTTGAAAGTCAAAAACTACCACCCATTCTAAAAGGTACATTCTAAAACCTGAGAAGAACGGGAGCAACAATTATTATTTAATAGTCTGTGGGTGGTCACTCTATTCCTATTCAGTGGTATCATTAAGAAAGTATTTTATGTTATAAATTATGTATTATATAAATTAAGTATTATATAAACAATTTTTGTAACAATTCTTTTGAATTCCTAAATATACCTATTTGTTTTGAACATTATCTGGGATCTTGTTGTAAAAACATCAACCACAAAACTTACTAACTAAACGCTTACTAACTCGACTTAGCCGAGTAGTAGGCATTATAAGTGTATGTTTGTTCCTCGTGTTAACATTATGGTTACGACAGATTCTAGCAAATCCACTTATGTGCCTATGTACATACATAAAATTATCAAGAATATATTGAGAGGCAAGATATTTATTTCTTTAAATTTTTCTCTCAATGATTCTCTTCTGCAGAACAAAGATGGTATTGATATCGGCAGCATTGCCCCATAGCAATGTACAATAGCCTAGACACATGATCGGATTTGGTACGACCTAACCATCGGACGCCGTTTGGTAGCGGACCATAATCCATTGTATGTCGCATTGTTCATCGCATAAAATTATTATTATTACCGTCCGGATACCGTACCGAGTACGAAGCCGGACTAATTGGAGCGAGGCGCTCACCGGATTGTCCGATTGTCCAGCCGTACCAAATCCGACTATGTGTTTAGGCTATAAGGATTTCGTTTTTATCGGCAATGATTGAGGTGACTGGTCCATCCTGTCATTGCAAATTTTTCTGTTCTTGTAATAATATACACTTTACACTTTTCTAAAGGGCCGGCAAAGCTCCTGTGATTCCACTTACATCAGGTTATCATCACAATAAATCTTAAATTTGTCCACGTATTTGTTCATTTAGTTTAATTTATTTATTTAGGTTGATGCATCCTTAATAATAATATATTTTATAATTTTAATCTAATATTTTACGTTAAAATTACTTGTTTGTTAAAGTTATTATATTATAAACTATGACCTATTTTAGCAGTGTAATTATGTTGCCAATAAAGTTTATTATTATTATTATTTTTTAAATGTGTTTTTTGTGACTTATTTACTGTTTGAAGTAAAACTTCTTTAGGCGCGACTTGGGTGTAACTCAGATTTTTTTTCTGACGGAATTGACGCTCAGTACACAAGTGAATTGAAATAATTTTTTAAGCCGTTATAATTTAATGGTTTTAAAAAATATTTCAACTTGCTCAGTAATATTTTTTTTAAATCTCCAAGTGTTTTACTTTGCAAATAAATAATATATCGTCGTACCCACACGACGCTTTTCAATTCCCGGTTACACCTGTTAGAGACGTGATGGACTGACAGACAACCGCGCCTGAGGTGGTGTCGCAATTTTTGTTAAGACAAATATACCGCATCAATCACTTCCACCGGTGGAACATGAAATATGCGATATAATTGCAATAAGATTAGAGTCTCACCGCGGACACACACCCATCACAATAGTTAACCCTAGACAAGACAGTAGAATCACGACAGCCATCGCGAAAGCTCTCTCTCTCGGTAACACCGTCATCTGTTCCGGAGACTTTAACGCCCGTCATAGACATTGGGTTTGCAGTCGAGCGAATCCCAATGGATCGCGTCTTTTTAATCACTTTGCGGGTCACGAATGCAATATTTTAATTCCCGACAAAGCGACCCACCTCCCCTCCAACCCTAGGCACTCCGCCGCTAAGTTGCAACTCACCCTTGCCAAAAACATCACAAACGTTACAGACCTACTGACTCAAGACGTTATCTCGGACCATTGCCCCATTATTTTCGAAATTAATAGCCTCATCCCGCGCATCCCGCGATCTATCTATAAATACGGTAATGCTAAATGGGACTATTATAAAAAACATATTAACGAAGCCCTCCCCTCCCACGGCTCCTTAAAGTTACACCGACCCGAATTAGTGGACAACGCCATACAAACACTGACTGACGTTATAATCGAAGCCCGTAACGCGAACATCCCGACTTTCACGCCGAAACAAACAAACAAACTCCCAACGACATAACAAGACTTATCAAACTAAAAAAACAATACCGACATTACGCACAGAGACTTCATACGCGTCGGCTTAACACGATTATTAATTCACTCCAAAACCAAGTATCTTTTAAAATCAAATCTCTCTCTTCCAACGAATGGGACAAAAAGCTCGAATCGCTTGACACCCGCGACAAATCCCTTTGGCAGTTCGCGAGACGCCTTAAAAGCGTACACACCCTTCTACCCTGCTTCAGCACCCCCTCGGGCCCCGCCCGGTCGGACGCTGAAAAGGCCTTAGGTACACACTTTGAGCGACAGCATAGACTTCGATACCGTCTGGCATGATGCCTTAGTTCATAAATTATTCGAAGCACAAGTCCCCTTTGAATATTGTAGAATAATAAAATCATTCCTTACGAATAGATTTCTTAGAGTTAGAGTCAAAAATACACTGGCCTTCAAAAGTAAGTATCACACTTTTAAAATTGGGATAACGTTTTAAGTTCACAAGATATACTTTCAAAATAAAAAGGACTCCAAAGAGAATTTAATTTTGTACATAAAATCTTTATAGTCGGTAACCTTCTTTTAAGAATTGGCTGAAAAAAAACTTCAAAAACAAAACCATTCCTTTTTCAAAGTGGACGTTTCCGAATTACAATTTTACCATTCACATTTCTTTCTGTTTTAATGTTTTTTTTGAAGATCTATGGGTCTTGTTGAAAAAGCACATAACATTTATTTATCATGCCTCTTTCAGTTGAAGAATGTGATAGGATCATGGCTTTTCTGGAACTAGGCATCAGTATGCGTCGCACTGCAAGAATGGTGGGTGTGACGGTACGAACGGTCCAGAAGGTAAAGCGAAGGTACGAAGAGACTGGACACCATCTGAGGAGACCTTGTAATTGCAGACCCAGGTGTACCAGTGCCCGAGAAGATCGTTATATTATTTCCACTGTGTTAAGAAATCGCCACCAAAATGCAGTTGAAGTCCAGCAACAGCTACTTCAGACCCGGAGGGACTACATTAGTGACAGTAAAGTGAGAAGAAGACTTGCTGAAGCAAATTTGAAACCCCGAAGACCAGCGAGTGGCCCAAACCGGCTCGAAGCTGTAATCAGAGCTCGAGGAGGCAATACCAGTTATTAAAAATTAAATAACATGTAATACATTTTAGTTGAATTTTTTTACACTATACTAAAAATGTCTATTTTCATTGTTTTATCTTTTATAAGTTAAAAATGTTACTAATGTATAATTTTAGTTTCTAAGAATTAAAGCCTATAAAATTTGCAACAAAACGTTTTTAATCTTAAATCTCTACCTTCTATAGTTAAGAAAAAAATTAATTTGAAAAGTGTGATACTTACCTTTGCAGGCCAGTGTAGTTTATCCCCCCACGTCCAGTAGTAGTAAATGTTTCACAGGGCTCCATCATCTCACCGAGGGCATTTTTACTCTATATGAGAGACATCCCAAAACCCCCGAACACTGTCCTCGCCCTGTACGATGATGACACAGCTTGTCTGTGCAGCAGTAAGAACATCAACTCTATAGTCTCCCACCTAAATACAGCCCTCCATTGTGTAAGCAACTACTTCTACAAGTGGAAGCTTAAAATCAACGACACAAAGACCGAGGCGGTACTTTTCTCATACAAAATATCCCGTAAACTCAATCTCTCATTAAAACCACATATTAATAACCAACCGGTCGAATGGCAGTCACGGGCTAAATACCTAGGGCTTATCCTCGACCGGAAACTTTCCTTCACGACTCATATTAATTATGCCCGCTCTAAGGCACTTACTGCCTTGAGCCTGTTGAGACCCATTTTCTATAGGAATTCCACTCTCTCAACTAGTAACAAGCGTCTACTATACCAGTCCTACATACGCAAGTCCGCAAGATTAACACAAATCAAAACAATTATCGTAAACTACAAACTGTGCAAAATAGATCCCTTAAAACCATCATCCATCCAAAGGAAAACATCCCAACACTACAACAATACATAAAGAGGTATCTGAAAGTTTCTACAGAGGGCTACGCCGACTGAAGGACGGAATAAACCCCGCCCGCCGGTCGACTTGTAGTTGTAAGTCACTCACAGAGTACTGCCTCAGCATAAAACGTTACAAACATGCATTACCACATCACAACTGGTTAGAGATCACAGAACACTAGCGTACACACACACACACACACACACACACGCACATAGAGTTCTAGCTAGGTCTGAATAAATGTAAAACCAATATATTGTAAATTGGTTTAGTTGTAAGTATTAAATATCGGCGAAAACTGGCCTCCTATTTCCTCTCCTTTCCTTTTCCAAGATCCCCCCCCCCACGTTTAGTCCTATATTACATTTGACTAGTTTTAAAGTAAAATACTTTAAAACGAGAATAAAAAAACTAAATGACTACGCTGTCTCATAAACTAAAATATTAAACAAATCTTTCGTTATTTTTAAGTTCAAATAATCAAAACACGAAAGCTAAAATTATTGTCACTAATTTTCAGTCTTGTTTTTACATCCGTCGCATAGATACGAGCTGTTTCTGAAAATCGATTTAAACACGTAATTTATATAATCGATTTACTAAAAATCGATTAATACCAGTATAAAATCGATAATAATAAGACTGATACGGCCTGCTCATTATAGTCAGCAGAATTCATAATATATAATTCAGTGCCGCTCAGGATACTTGAAATATCTTAGGATTCTGTGCGGCACTAAAATTATAGCGCTCGTAACCTTGAGACATTCGATGTTAAGTTTGCCCAGTAATTTCACAAGCTACGGCGCCCTTCAGACCGATACACAATAATGCTTACACATTAATGCTTCATGGCAGAAATAGGCGCTGTTGTGGTACCCATAATCTAGCCGGCAACCTGTGCAAAGGAGCCTCCTACTGGTAAACCTTGTATTGTTTTTCATTGAGAGCCTTTGATCTAAACAGATATTATAACGAAAAAAAAAAGTTTCTTTCGTGTGCTTGTTATGGAAAAACTACTCTATTTATCTGTTCCAAAAAACCCTTATTTACAGCATCGATGGTGCTGTTGGTAGAATCGTTGAGTTATACCACGGTGTCCTGGTTCAATCCCTCACCGCTGCATATCATTGTGCTTTCGAGTTACAATTAATTATTTTATACTATTTAAGGGTTCCGCTTTTTCCCATTTGGGTACGGAACACTTATAGATTCGTCATGTCTGTCTGTCTGTCCGTCCACAACGGCGCCTATTTCTGCCGTGAAGCAGTAATGTGTAAACATAATTATGTTTTGGTCAGAAGGGCGCCGTAGCTAATGAAATAAATGGGCAAACGAGACTTAACATCTTATGTCTCAAGGAGACGAGCGCAATTGTAGTGCCAATCAGAAATTTTAGATTTTTCAAGTATCCTGAACACCACTGAATTGTAATGGGCAGGGCGTATAAATTGGCATAAAAACTTTGTACGTTTTATGATGCGTATCAAGCGGCAACATTTAAATTAAAACATTAATTAAACAGCTACATTCCATTAAAAATATGATTTATGATTTATTTTAGGCAATGGAAAAAGTCGTAACTTCTTAACGAGCGTTCAGAGAACAGGGTCGTAAGTAACAAGTCAACATACAGTTGGGATTGCGTGGAAATGTGCTTCAGTTAAAATACAAGACAAATTGAACTAATCTATCATTTTATTGTGACCTTTTGTTACAGGTACGAATCTGTATTATCTTTACTCACACATAAATAAAATTTAAGTGTCCCATTATCAATATTCTACATACCTATGAAAAAGGAATCCGCTTAAATGTGCTGGAACAATTAGAAATAATAAAACGCAAAAATAACATGTTTACTTTGTTGAATGAACAAACAAATTTGGCCTCTTCACCGTTGTTACGTATCTCTACCGGTAATTCCGGTAATACGTCACAACAGCCGACCAATCACAGCGCGCCTAATCATGGGACGAGGGTATAATTTTCTCTCGTGCCAGAATTTGGCGAGTCAATATCTCCTGAGGATGCCTCGTGTGGAGATGAAATATATGTTGAATTAATTGAAGACGAATCTTAGCGGAATTTACACTCAAGAAGTTTATATTTATATTATCATAAAATTTGAATAATTATGGATTTCCGCAAAAGAACGCCTAATCTAATAAACTATTCATTTGTTATGTCAAATGATAACTCAATATATTAAATACGACACTTATCTCCATAAGTAATACATATTATATAGAATACTGACACTTATGCCAGAATACTAGTGTTTAATATTTCTGTGGGTCTGTTTATTCGTGAAAATTTCGGAAAAAGCTAAACCAATATTGACGGGACTTACACTTTTTTTATGGAAAAGGAGGACAAATGAGTGTACGGGTCACCGGGTGTTAAGTGATCACCGCCTCTCACATTCTCTTTAAACACCAGAGGAATCACAGGAGCATTGCCGGACATTTAAAACATTTTTTTATTGAACATTGTAAATTGAATTGAAAATAAGAACCTGTAATACCATTCTGTTTGGAAAAGAGTAACCTTAGAGTTTTTTGCTCGTTCTTTTCTAAGGAAATCTGCCTTCCGAACGAGCTGTAAGAAATAAATGACAGATTTCAACAATTTACTTAATTTATAATCTAGCTAACCCCGCAAAAGTAGTATTGCCACATAATATATTAACATATTAAAAAACAAACTTAAAACAGTCTTTCTTTCAGGAAATGTGTGGTAACCTTATCACAGATTTTCTAATTAACATTAGTTAATAATGTATTGTAAGTTCTTAATAGAATCTGTATTATTTAAATTTATTTTAAGATTATTATTAGATTATTAAGATTTCGAGTGTTCATTGTACAAAGTATTGTTTTTTAATAAGAGCGTTATCTCACCATTAAACGTTAAAGTTTGACGAGTACAATATGTTTAGTTTTAACGTTGTATACTGTTTTATAAATAAATTGAGAATTAATTTTAGGGTATAAAAATTGTTAAGAAACGTTTGTGTGGGAAAGGTTATTATAGCATAAACGATTTTCTTAATGACACCACGGACTGGGAATAAAGCGAACAAATTCAACAATTCAATTTTAAAGCGAACAAAGCTCTTTAATTATAAATGTTTATTGTACGATATCACATTGTAATCCATATTTTATATAAAAAAAAAAAAGCCCGCTGAGTTTCTTGCGCCCATTCTTCTCAGGTCTGAAGCAGTCTCTTTTGAATGGGTGGTAGTTTTTGACGTTCAATAAGTGATTTTAAATCCTATTTTGAATAAAAATATTTGAATTTGAATTATAAAAATAGATGTTGGCTGAATCTCAGACGTACCCGATATGCACACATAATTTCATACTAATCCGTTCAGCCGTTTCGGAAGAGTTTAGCGCAACACGAGAACTCTATATAATATATTAGATATAAAAAGCAAGCGAACGCATAATGTGCGTTCAATGGCATTATTTTTATAAATGATGTACCTACATCGTATGAACTTAAATTTTATATGCATAAATATTAATAAAATTTAATATCGCACACAATCCATCCCTGTTGTAATATTTCCCTTGAGACGAATATGTCACCTGCACACCACAGGTGCGTAAAAGGCCTTGTTTTGAGAAATGGTACATTTTGCGTTATGAATTTCTAAACGCTGCATTTATTTTCGATTGTATTTTTGGCATAAAAGAAGACTGTATTTATAATGAGTTTTTTGCGCCCATTCTTCCCAGGCCTGAGGCATTCATTTTGGAATGGGTTTTTTTTTGACTTTCAATAAGTGATGTCACATCCTATTTTGGGTTAAAATATTTGAATTTCAATTTGGTATCATATAATATTACTGTCGCATAATAATCGTTGACTGCCTCGACAGTAGATACTGAGGAGTACATTTATTTATTTACTAGCTGACCCGGCAAACGTTGTTTTATAAAGTATTTTTAGTGTTCGACCGTTTTTTCTCCGACTTATTCAAATTCAATTTTTTTATTCAAGTTGAGAGATAGGATAGTTTTTATTTCGATTGGGACCCATAATTATTTTTATTCTCAATATTTATTTTGTATGGACATATTTTCTATGAGAGAATTTAGTGACGCACGGTTTGACACTTCCGCTGTGAAACAATTTCATTATAACAACAGGGAGCATGTTTTACGAAATAATTCTCGATGTATTGAAATATTGCTGGCAAATTCCTATAAAACAGTATTTTTTTTATCATCTACAGAACAACGTCTGTTGGGGCAGCTAGTATAATATATAATTGTAGTCCATGTTTGTCCTTGTGCTACATCATAACAAAGGAAGGGATCAGCTTCCTAACGAGGGTTCTTTATACTGCCGGGCAACCTATGGGAAACCCTATTAGTAATACTGCGATGTCCATCCGTGTTTCTGTCAGCAGTTTATCTCATAGATCGTAATAGGCAGACAGTTGAAATTTAACAGAATGTGTATTACTTTTACTGCTATAACTACAAGCTTATAACAAAAACCAAGAAATATCCGGGAAATTCCCGGAATTCCCAGGCCCAAGGGTATCGTAAAAGGCGACTAAGGGCATTAACCAATGGGAGGCTTCTTTGCACGGGATGCCGGCTAGATTATGGATAATAATGTGGAAGCATTATTGTCTTTCGGTCTGAAGGGTGCCGTAGCTAGTGAAATTACTGGGCAAATGAGACTTAACATCTTATGTCTCAAGCTAACTAGCGCAATTGTAGTGCTGCTCAGAATTTTGGGTTTTTCAAGAATCCTGAGTGGTACTGCATTGTAATTGGCAGGGCGTATCAATTACCATCAGCTGAATAACTTGCTTGTGTCGTCCCTTATTGTCATAAAAAAAGCTTTAGGAAAAAAAACTACAAAAGTATTTAAAAAGTACATGCTTGTAGAAATTCGTCACTTTGGGGCCTAACAAAATAAAACCACTCACTAGTACTATATTTTTTTTTGCATCATGCTGCAGCAAGCTGAAGCGCTGATTGATGCTAAGTGGTAGACCTACATTTAGTCATACGTGACACAATATTTAGCATATTATTTTTCCTATTATCGTGCGCAAAGTTCGATTTTGCGCATGCATTTGCGTTCGCAAAGTACCACTTTCCCACACGTTGACAAGAGCGTGCGGGATTGTAGCTGAGCTTGTGGGAATGTGGTGAGCGTGCAGGAATGATTGAAGATAATTACAGTTGTCGAACTTTGCGCAACTTAATAGGAAAAATAGTATACGATACTCGTGCGCACGTAGGTCATCCTGCACTCGCTTCACTCGTTCGGGTACAACCTACTTTGCGCACTTGTATCATAATGTACTATTTATTACACACGAATGTTACACATTTCAATAAACCTCTTAGTAAAGCGATGAAAACGCGTGTTTTTGTAACTATGTTTTTATAGATTTTTGCGTAAAAGTTACATTTTTATTTTAGTTAACCCGACGTTTCAAGACCTTTCCAGATCTCGTTTTCAGGGGGACATCTTAGATCTGAGGGGAAGATATGGAAAGGTATTGAAACGTCGGGTTAACTAAAATAAAATAAAAATACAACTTTTACACAAAAATCTAATGTAAAAACACAGTTACAATTACACGCGTTTTATTCCTTTAAAAGTGTTTTATTGAAATGTAGGAAATAAGATAAAATTGTTATAAAGAATATAACAATAATAATCACTATTTGAGTTATAAACTCGTGAATCGTCCTAAGCACATAATATGTGTTATATCAAGAACATTAGCACAGATTACATTATGTCTGCCCACGTACTCACGAGGAGCGGTAGTCTTACATCCCGCACTCACCGCTTACACGATAATATCAAACACTCGTAAAAGTTTATTGCCACAAAAGATTCTAATGAAATTCATTTTGACGCCAATGTGATAGATTCACGTACATAATATAAGTAAAAGTGGAGTTTCAGATTCAAATTGAATTTTTTACACTTACACTCCAAATATTTTTATTCAAAATAGGATTCAAAATCAGATATTGAACGTCAAAAACTACTATCCATTCAAAATAGACTGCCTCAGACCTGAGAAGAACGGGCGCAATAAACTCAGCGGGCTTTTTTTAAAATAAAAATATGGATTACAATGTAATATCGTACAATAAACATTTCAAATTTAAGAGCCTGGGGATGTTCGCTTCATTCATCAACAAGTTTATGTTTGTTCCACAGTTGTTTGTCCTTAATTATTATCATATTAAAAAAGTGCTGATAGCCCTGAAGGCTTTTACAGCGAAGCCGGGCGGGGGCCTTGGAGGCCGAAAATGTAGCTCACAGGCGCGGGGCGTCTCGGAAGGAGACTCGAACCTCGGACCGCCTGCTCACTAGGCTGGATGGAGAGAAGATCACTAACAATCTAATATATCTGTTAGTCCAGTGGACTCTAGGTTTGAAGAGACTTCGCACTCGCCGGCGAGTGCGGTGATATATGTATGTAAGTACCTATGTGTGAGTGTATGTAAGGGTGTGACTATTTGTGTGTAGTGTTATTGTAGGTGTGTGATTTGTGATGTGAGTGTGATTGCGCGTTATGGTGAAATGATGAGAGTGAAATTTTATGATGCGCGCTCATCACTGTAACACAAAAGTAACAGGTTGAAGTTGGTTTATTAAATTTTCCGACGTTTGCGACATTCGTCGCATCACCGCTCTTCGACAACACTTCCCTAAAAGCCTCGCCTAGTATCGGAATACTGGGTCTCGAAATCTCGAGCGATTGCCAATTCCGTGGCCATCTGGAGGGCAAAGCCAAATTGGCTTCAAAGAAACTGGGCGTCATTAATAGAGCACGGCAATACTTCAAGCCGGCCCACATTCTAGCGCTGTACAAAGCGCAGGTCCGGCCACACATGGAGTATTGCTGTCATCTCTGGTCTGGCGCACCCCAGTATCAGCTCGATCCATTTGACCGCGTGCAACGCAGAGCAGCGCGAATTGTCGGGGACCCAGTACTCTGTGAACGGCTGGATCACTTGGCGTTGCGTAGAGACGTCGCTTCATTGTGTGTCTTCTACCGCATTTATCACGGGGAGTGTTCCGAAGAGCTGTTTTACCTAATTCCTGCCGCCGAATTCCACCTTCGCACGACACGCCACAAGTTAGGATATCATCCTCACCATCTGGATGTGTGGCGGTCCTCCACAGTGCGGTTTACAAGGAGCTTTCTTCCACGTACTACAAAGCTGTGGAATGAACTTCCTTGTGCGGTGTTTTCGGGACGATACGACATGGGTACCTTCAAAAAAAGCGCGTACACCTTCCTTAAAGGCCGGCAACGCTCCTGTGATTCCTCTGGTGTTGCAAGAGAGTATGGGCGGCGGTGATCACTTAACAACAGGTGACCCGTACGCTCGTTTGTCCTCCTATTCCATAAAAAAAAAAAAAATTCGTTATTGAAGTTATATTTCTTTAGGCGCGTTATAAAAAAATGTTAAAAGTGACATTTTAAGAGGCGCGCTCATCACTGTAACACAAAAGTAACAGGTTGAAGTTGGTTCCTAAAATTTTCTGACATTTGCGTCATTCGTTATTAAAGTGAAACTTATTACATCGTCTCAAACTTTTTCGTCTGTGTGTTGTATGTCGCGTGACGGTTGGGCGGCGCCTATAGTTCGCAGCATCTGACTGTGTAGTGTATAGACTATTACTCATTTATGCCAGTGCTCCGCGCTAGTTTCTTTGTTTTTGTCAGTGTATAATGTAAATGTCATTGTTTAATATAATCCTTTTCAATCAATATTTTTAACCAGGGCTAAGACACAGAGTTCAATAAAAATCTTAGTTGGAGACTTAGTCTACTTTCGTAATTCCCATTATCATTCCAATTTTCCAAGCATAAAATATTAGATTGATAAAGCGATTTTTATACCCTTAATGGAATATTAATCCAAAAATTTTTAGTTAAATGTCTTTAATGTGAAAAAAAGTTTCACTTTTACCGTGGTTTCATAAAACCACACAATCCTTTTATTTATTTTTTTGGTTTCTTCGTCCATTATTAGGACAGGCAAATGGTTCAAGCCCATACAGCCGTATTCATTATTTAATAATTAACTGTCAAAGCCATCTTAGCAAGATTTTTTCAAAATTGTTTTATCTCAAAACGTAGAATAGCACGAGGAATAAATAATTTTAATGTTTTCTTGCTTTGTTAGTCTAAAGAAGTATCACTTCTTGCGTGCATACATAAGTACACACACACTTCTTTTATGGCTGAAAAACATTACACTTTTGAAGATTGACGTTAAGGCGACACTAAATGCCGGCGACCTTGAGCGATATGAGTTCACGGCTCCTAGGTAACAAAAGCCAATATTTTCAAAATTCTTGCGTCGAAAATGTAACGTTTTAACAAGCGCAAACAATTAAATTGCTTATAATCCTCATTATTGATTACTAATCTGAATAAATGTACCAACACAAAAAAGTAAAAGCTATAATAACATCTTTAATGAAAGTAGTATACTAAACAAATGCATCATGCCGAGAAAAAACTTGTTTAACTGCAAATAAAACTGGTACTTCATAATAGCTCTGAAGTATTAACTTTAACCAACAGCAAGCATTAGCAACCTACAAGTAAGATTTAAGGGTATGTGTAACAGGATAAAGTAGTGTTCATAGCTCCAAATGCTATATTTTCACCACAAAACTTGTCTAAAAACACCTTGTTTGTGTGTTTACCCTTCGCCTTAAGGCAGGGGCTAAATTAATACAGAATGCCTACGAATAAAACCACGATGCAAGTAACTGGAAAATGTATAATATAATAGATTTAAAACGTTCAATAAGTAATGTCATCTCTTGTCTATATTTCTATACTAATATTATAAATAGGAAGGATTTGATTGTTTGTTTGTTTGCATTAAATAGGCTCTGAAATTACTGAACCGATTTGAAAAATTCTGTCACTGTTAGCAACCTACACTATCCTCGGGTAGGCTGTATTATATTTAAAAAAAAATTGGGTTTCTTACAAAAACTACAATAATGTTACCCAATGCGTAATAATTTAGCTAAAATATTCTTTACATCCCAAGCGCTGCGAATACTGTTAATGATATAATAAAATAATGTACTACAGCTTTGCAGAACACATCATTATATATAAACAACGTCATAAGCACTCTTTTATTTTAAGTATTTCATTGAAATGTCGCCACTACGTGCTCAGTCCTGTGTATACGCAGACGAAGTCGCGGGGGTATCAGCTAGTTTTGAATAAAAAGATATGAATTTTCTCCTTTGCACAGGAAGCCGGCTAGATTTTGGGTACCACAATGGCGCCTATTTCTGCCGTGAAGCAGTAATGTGTAAGCATTATTGTGTTTCGGTCTAAAGGGCGCCGTAGCTTGTGAAATTACTGGGCAAATGATACTTAACATAGACATATGGTCTCAAGGTGACTAGCGCAATTGTAGTGCCGCTCAGAATTTTTGGGTTTTTTAAGAATCCTGAGCGGGACTGCATTGTAATGGGCAGGGCGTATCAATTACCATCAGC
Source organism: Leptidea juvernica (assembly GCA_949711755.1). Classification (NCBI taxonomy): domain Eukaryota; kingdom Metazoa; phylum Arthropoda; class Insecta; order Lepidoptera; family Pieridae; genus Leptidea; species Leptidea juvernica. The sequence goes on from CATIXQ010000025.1 coordinate 9,425,670, forward strand.
TGAACGTCCTGCTCGTCTCGTACCTCATTTTCATAAAAAAATCTATATAATGTTTTACCTGAGAATAAACAAAGAACATGCTAAATATTTACAATATCGTTGACAACACTGTCAATACAATGATAATTCTGGGGGCCTACTCCTAAAATCGATATTCGATAAATCGTGGAAAATGTCAGAGACTAATATTCGAATTTCACAAATAATCAAACGTCACTTTTACGATAATCTCAACGACACCTTCTAGGCTGTCGATGCTATTATCGTTTCAAGTTGTATAGATATATTTGCCATACAATATATATACTTAATAAATATTATTGAAATAATTATATGTGACTTACTATTCAACAGGATTTTTTTACGAGTGAGTCATTTAAGTAATTTTGTTGATCATTTATGCATAGAAATAATGCAAATGGCCGCCTGAGAAATAGGAAGTCGACGAGAAGGGTTGAGTTACTTTTTTTTACATTTTATTATGCGCAAGTTTTGTATTATTTATTCAATTTTAAATGGTCATATTATATTCATTACATATTTTTTTAACATTTACATTATGTGTAAATGATACCAAATTGGTGGTGCAGAGTCTGGCATGGTCCTTAGCGCCTAAACTATGTTTTGACTTTTGACACTTAACAGCGACATAGCACAGATAATGTTTAGGTTTGAACATACCTATTTCATTCACACTAGCATCGTAAAAAAATCAAAATATTAGTCTATGGTAACGATAAACGATAAGGAATTCGAACATTTGTTAGAGTAGGATAGTTGGGATATATTCGGAGTATTATCGTATCGTTCCGAATGTATCGTTGTCGATTTTGCGAGTAGACCTCCTGAAGTTTACCGAATGTCAGGCAGCCTTGCATAAACGCGGGAAACGTTATACGTCCGAATAAACTATTTCTATTGAATGTCTATGTGTAAACATTTTGCATATTCTTTATTTATTCACAGGTATAACTTTATACCAAGTTTATTTGGTAAGCCGAAAATGTTTTAAAGTTGGAGTAACTTTAGACTGCGTTTATTAATAACACAGTTGGTATCAGGTAATAGTTTTTTAATATTTTGTTTTTCGATTAGCAATTAAAATAATGGGTAAATCTTTGTTTGTGCTTTTTCATGTTTTAACCTTCACGTAACTATTACAGTATTACTAGCTGACCCAGCAAACGTTGTATTGCTTTATAAAAAAAAAATTGGGGTCTAAAAAGTAGATGCAACCGATTCTCAGACCTATCAAATTTATCGTACTACAATTATTGTAAGTATGGATCCATTGCCATCTTGCAACCCTATAGCGGATTTGTGGATGGAACAGAATAATATAAAAATCGCGATACAAAATAAAAATAAAAATTGAGGGGTAAGACCACCATTAACATTTAAGGGGAAGAAAAATAGATAGAAGCCAATTCTCAGGCTTACTGAATATGCATATAAAATATGGTAAAAATCAGTAAAGCCGTTTCGAAGGAGTAAGGTAACTAACATAGTGACACGAGAATTTTATTTATAAGATAGTAATGCATGGTATGGTTCCAGTTTGAGCGAACAAACACTGGGTACTGTAAAACTTTTTTATACAATTTTTCTTGGCATAATTTTTAATTGAATTGAAGTAGAGAAAGGTATCTATCTCCACAATCTGTGTCTTTTTAATACCAATAAAGCTTAAAGGGTTGTAGTTAAAAAACGTATTATAGACCAGATCTAGTGGTTAAGCCGAAAAAGCACTTTTTTAATGAAAATAAGTAACGAGACGATCAAGACGTTACAATGCAGTGCCGCTCAGTATTCTTGAAAAACCCAAAATTCTGAGCGGCACTACAATTGCGCTCGTCACCTTGAGACATAAGATGTTAAGTCTCATTTGGCCAGTGATTTCACTAGCTATGACGCCCTTCAGACCGAAACACGGTAATGTTTACACATTACTTCTTACAGCAGAAATAGGCGCCGTTGTGGTACCCATAACCTAGCCGGCATCCTGTGCAAAGGAGCCTCCCACTGATATAAATTAAAAAATTAAAAATACCCTGCTACATGAAAGACACGACCGCTTTGTTAAAAGAGAGTAGCGAACATAAAGTTCAAGACTAAAAAGAAAATTATAAAACATAAAAATTACTACATTAAACCGATATCTCGCAGGAACGTTATAAATAAATACTGAATCTTTAGTTATTAATTTTATTTATTTGACACCATCTTGAAAATTGCTTTATGGCAAGTTATCCTCGAGAAGATTAATTTGCGTCGGTGTTTCAATGACGCTTTAGGCACGTGGTATCATTTTCTGGTTGTTGCTTCACTTCTTGATGAACTGAGTGTAGGCCAGAGGTCCCGTGGAGAAGTAGGGGGATGGGATGTAGGGTACGGATGTCCCGTACGAGTAGCTGGTAGGTGCGATGTAGGGGTTTCCAGCATAAGAATAAGTGGAGGGCACGACAAGTCCAACATCACGTTTCTTGATGAGGTGAGCAGTTGGATAGATTGCAGAAGAGTGCACGAGCGGTGAGCCGTAGGTGGTGGCGAATGGAGTACTGTATAGGGGGTAGCTGTTACTGTAGCTAAGCGGAACTGAAGCGGAGTAGGTGGTCGTCAAAGGATTCCCGCTGTAGAAGCTGCTGAGTAGAGGAGCAGAGCGCTTCTTGATGAGGTGAGCGAAGCCGTAGTCAGCTGGGAACGGAGCGGGTGTTAAATAAGGCGGTCTGAACACGGTATTCAGCCTTGTTGTCGCCGAGTACACAGGGCTGGAGTACGTCACTGCAGGCGACAAACCAGCCGAGTACGAATAGGCCAGGGGCGAGCTGATAATAGTATCAGGCGAGGCAGAAGCCACAGCCACGAGAGCACACAAAGCCACTAACTTGAACATGTTGTCGTTACAAATAATTACTTATTGATGACCAGTACTGCCCAGCATTAGTATTTATACTAAACCTAAAGAAATAAGTGCAATTTTATTTGTTTTGAGAACCGGTGTAGAAAGGAGCTGGTATTTACATATCAGAAGGTCGCCAACTAGTTCATCAAAGATTACAATTAACGAGCTCGTATCGAGTACTTGTTTTATTGCTGTCACTGTTTCCGGGCTTAACTTTATTGTCTGTGCCAGCTGTCACAATTATTTATTATATTTATTAGACTAAGATACAAATAGAATAGTATTTAAAAAAAACTTTAAATGTTCATTAAAAATTATGCTTAATAATAATTATTAGGCATAAAAGGCATTTTTTTTCTCAAAATTGATTCCAATTGAATTCTTTTTGATGTCATATCTAATATACTAGATATTACTATCGCTTCGGAAACAAATGGCGCTCTGAGAGAGAAGAAGCGGCGCAAGAAACTCTCCCAGCATTCTTTTTTTGCGATATTTCTAATAAGATATACAATATTGTACTATCATTGCTATAAAATAATCATAATCTAGTCCCAGGCTGTCCGATCACTTAGATATTCAGCTGTGGGGTAATAGGATTTACGACAGGACCATTTTTTAATAAAACATTTAAATTTATTTATAGATAATGCTTGAACAGTGACTGGGACTTTATTATAAAAGTGTATACATTTACCCTTAAAGCTATTATGTATCTTATGAAACCTACTAGAATTAGTTACAAGCAATCCCTTATTTCTAGTGTTATAATAATGAAAATCACTATTATGAGCAAAAAGGTGACGATTTTTGTGAACGTGCTTAATTAAATTTTTATAAATGTACTGACAATGAACAGTTATAATATTTATTTATTTAAATTTTTCTTTGAGAGACTGTCTATAACCAAGCTATATAGCACGAACAGCTCTCTCTCTTTGCAGAGACTATGGATAGTCCCTTCCTTCCTTCCTTCCTTCATCACTTCCATCATGCGATCTATTTGCCCGTTCGTCACCACTTATATAAAAGGAATGGTTTCACATCATAAAATACTTTTTTATTAAGTAATTGATCACCGCCGCCCACATTCTCTTGCAACACCAGAGGAATCACAGGAGCTTTGCCAGTCTTATAGAAAGGTGTACACACAAAGGTGTTTTTCGAGGTACCCATCTCGTATCGTCATAGCACGGAACACGGCACAAGGAAACCGTAAAACTCATTTTATTTTATACTAGCGTTTACCTTATTGACGCGTGGAATACTTAACCCACTTACTTACATAACTTACACCATTTTTATATTTTTTTAGGTTACCTTTGACTGACCTGTATAAATCCACTGGACAGGCTGTTCCATATGTTTGACAGCAATTTTTTGTGCCTATTTGAAGCGCCACTCGCGAGCGTCCAGAGAACTAATTTTGACGTATAATACAAATGGCTGCGAAGGAATGTACAATACTCTGAAGTATTTTTGCATTTTGAAATTAATTTCGTTCGTTTTCCGTGTTATTTATACTTCAGGAATCAACGTAAAGTACACAATTTTTTTTTGTTAATAGTTGCCCACCATCTATCGATGTTTGCTGAGGTTGTCATCACTAGTTTTAGTACCGCAGACTCTCGCTACATGGCCAATAGCGCCAAAATGGCGAATAGCACTTTGACAGCCGCCAGTCCAGTGGTATATAGTAGAGGTCAGTGACACCTTTTCAAGTAATACACATACAACTGTTCTTTTTTCGCTGCTGGCGGCGCTCTTCTGGGACAGTCTCTTTAATAGTATTTCCCTGCGAATTTTAATCTCCTATTTTTTCCCATGTAGGTCAAAGTTTCGGAAATCGAACAAATGTTTATAAATTACTTTTTATCAAGTGCTTAAATACAAATTATCATGGTTTTATCTCCGAAAATTCAGAATTCCCATGCAGATTTGCATCCCTTATTTCAACCCATTCATGGACTTTTATGAGAAAAATGGAAGCCTACATCCTTTTCCAAGCTCTTGTCTATCTCTGTACCAAATTTCATCAGAATCTGTCCAGAGGTTTGGGCGTGAAAGCGTAACAAACTTACTTTCACATTTATAATATTAGTACGGACCAATTTTACGACTCACAGATGTTTGAAATTTTTGTCCGACTTTTCCTTCCTTTTTTTTTTAATTAAAGTTTTTTTTTTTAATTAAAGTTTTTTTATGCAATAACTCACGAAATCGCATAATTCCTTCATTTATTTACGGTAAGTGTGGATTGGTCCATCTACTGCATTGAACTACTATTTTTTTTCATCAATTTGCTTAAGTTGTATTTGAAATGATTTGTAAAACGATGGAAATGTAAATGGTGATTTAAAAGGGCATTGAGTTTCTTGCTACTTCTTCTCATTAGCTCAACCCTTAACGAAGTAGCGGTAAAAATAAATTTGCCATTCATAAGTGTCATTTGTGACTTACATGAATAAAGTTATTTTGATTTGATTTGATTTGATTTGATTTGATTTGATTTGATTTGATTTGATTTGATTTGATTTGATTTGATTTGATTTGATTTGATTTGATTTGATTTGATTTGATT
>CATIXQ010000025.1:9431252-9515038 GCA_949711755.1 Leptidea juvernica
TATATATATATATATATATATATATATATATATATATATATTATGTTCCTTACTTTACTTAAAAAAAATGTTTTTTTAATTTTTTACACTGTATGTCATCTAAAAATCTTGCAAAGAAGGTTTTGACAGTTATTTAATATTTTTTTGTGTATATTTTAATAATTTTTCTTACATTTAATTTAACACACAGCAGAACTGTCAAACCGTGCGTCAATAAATTCTCTCATAGAAATTATGTATGGACACATCAATGGAAAAACAAATTTGTTGTTTTTATTTAATTTAGCAGTATTTTCCTATTTATTCACCTTTTAAACCTTCTCTGGACTTCCACAAATAATTCAAGACCTAAATTTGCCAAATCGGTCCAGCCGTTCTCGAGTTTTAGCGAGACTAACGAACAGCAATTCATTTTTATATATATGCTAGTGGACCTAACAGACGTTGTCCTGTACACATGTCTTAAATTTGAAAAATCGGTCCAGCCGTTAGGAGCAGTTCACTAACATACACATGAGCAGGAGAATTATATTATATGGGCGGAATTGAGAATCTCAACCAATCTCAAATTCACTGAAACAAAGAAAAAAATCATCAAAATCGGTCCAGCCGTTTAGGAGGTAGTTTAATTGTGAATCTAAACCATTTTCGAATCCACCTGAAGACACACACCAATCTCAAATTGACTGGAACACACAAAAATATAGGTTAATGAATATGGCTGCATGGCCTTGAACCCTTTAACTGTACTAATAATGAACGACCAAACCAAAAAAAAACTGACGAATGTCGCAAACGCCAGAAACTTACTGAAAGCTTTTATTTATTTTTGACTAGCCGACCCAGCAAACGTTGCATTGCCATATAGTAATTGCCGGATCATAGTGGAATGCAGGTCGTTCCAGAATCACAGGAGCACTAAGTCTGCGGAATTGCTCAATTTCAATAATATGTCGTTGTTTGTTGTGCACGAAAGAGAATTTAACCACTGCGTAGCGGCAATAGTCACTCACAATGACAGAAGGATGCACCCAATATTGGTTTTTCTAAGGTATTGAGGATGGATCGATATATTGGTTGTCAAAACCAAACCAACAAAACTTAAGATTCATCAATCTACATTAAAATAATCTGTTAGATAGTTTACAACTGTTGTTAATATACCATCAATAGTTTGCTAAAATAAAGTTTATTGTTTTACCTCCTGAGAAAGATATAAAAATTGTAATAAATTATTCATTTGAAACTATACTTTCAATTTGAATTCTGAACGACGGGGAACACATCAGAGGAAAAACAAAATTGTTGTTTTTATTTAATTCCGAGCTTTTTCATTTGTATTTTACCTTTTAAACCTTCTCCGGACTCTCACAAATAATTAAAGACCAAAATTAGCCGAATTGGCCCAGCCGTTCTCGAGTTTTAGCGAGACTAACGAACAGCAATTCATTTTTATAAATATAGATTACAAAAGTAGTAGTAGATACATCAACAAATGCACTTGGAGATTTTAAAAAGATACTACTGAGCAATTTTAAAACAATTTTTTATAAGAGGTTTGAAGCCATTTAATTATAACGGTTAAAAATTGTTTAATTTTTTTTTCTTATCGCGTTAGGTACTGAATGGTTTACGTACCCAAAAGAAGTTATCACTTCAAAAATATTGTTTCCTACTTATGTTTCCAGTCATTCATTTTTTTTCCGATCTCAAACAGATTATTAAATATATTTAAAAAAACGTATAAATAAATAATAATGATAAAGATATAATTTTTTTAAATCCTTATTAATTATGAAATTGATAGAAATTCAATAATTAGGTCAATAATTATAGTTTCATTGTTCGCAACTCCTGTAATTTCAAATTTATACCTCTAGATAGACAGTGACAGCTGTGAAAACGTCAAAAAAAAATTGAGGCTAACTGTTAACCTCTATTTTGAGCAAAGCACGCTCACACACGCAAAACAAAGTGACATACAAATTACCACTACAACAAAGTGACATTACCTTGTGTGACAGTACCTTGTCACGCACGCTAAAATAATAAACCGAGCCTGTCTTTATCGGTGGTCTAGCAGCAAAAGGCTCTATCTAGACGTATAAATTATCTAAGGTCACAGCACAACTGTCAGCAGTGCGTCAAAATTTAATCTCATAGAAATTTTCGCATAAAAATTAAATTTGAAATGAAAATATAAATGTAAGAGAAATGAATAAAATAAAACCTATCTTCTCAAATTGGAACACTTTATCATAATACACTCTTTAACACTAGGAACATAAACTTCTAATCGGCTAAGTCGAGTTAGTAAGTCTTTTGTGGGGCGTTGTATATGCTTTTACAACAAGATCCCAGAAAATGTTCAAAACAAATGAATTACGATATCCAAAAGAATTATTAAAAAAAGTGGCTTTGATATACGGACGGACAGACAGACAGACATGACGAATGTATAAGGGTTCCGTTTATTGCCATTTGACTACGGAACCCTAAAAAAGTTTGTGTGGTAAAGGTTATGATAACATAAATGACTTTCTTAATGATACCACAGATTGGCAATGGAACGACCGCCCTCAGGCTATTTAATAATAAGTTTAATTGTACTTTACTTTACATATTACTGTGTAACCATATTTTTTATGAAAAAAAAGCCCGCTGAGTTTGTTGCACTAGTTCTTCTTAAGTCTGAGGCATTCCTTTTGGAATGGATGGTAGTTTTTGACTTTCAATAGGTGATGTCACATCCTATTTTGAGTAAAAAGATTTGAATTTGAATTTAAAATCGCCTTAGTAGTTTTTGAGTTTATTGCGAACAAACATCGTGATACGAGACTTTTATTCAAATAAATACCCGCTATATATAACTTGAACTTTGAAAGACAAGTCCTAAAACCTGCCTGCAACCCTGAAGTCTTATAATAGAATTAAGATTGATTTTTATACAAGTGTTATATTTTTACTTTTACTTAGTACGTAGGTATATCCCTACTCTATGCTTATAATTCGATTATATATAATAGCAGTGGGTTAAAATATACGAACAGACACAGATTATTTTCTATACTTACTAGCTGACCCAGCAAACGTTGTATTGCCGATATTATTAAAATAGTGATACAAAAGTAACTGTTGATCGTAGATGGGTCAAAATTTGAAGTTGTGTGTATTTTTTAATGCTGACTCATAATCAAACAAATTTAATAAAAAAATAAAAAAAAATCTTGTGGACCATCCTTAACATTTAAGGGGATGAAAAGTAGTTGTTGTCCGATTCTCAGACCTACCCAATATGCACTCAAAATTTCACGAGAATTTTATATATGATATTTTGAAAATTTTTGTATGTTTTTGTGCCGTCGTATGTCAAGGAATAGCCCAGAAGATCGAAAGTAATGAAATAAAGTTAATCTTAGAATATAAAAAAAATTATTTTGATTAAGGATTGGTCTCCGCTGCGCTTCAACTAGACACCGCAAGCGCAGTTGCAAAGTGCGGCAACGAATACTACGCTCAAGTGGGCGTACTCGAACAATATGTGACCTTGACGTGCCAAATGTTTTGTTAAACTTTGCTAATAATTGAAACTAAAATGCCGGGATGCATTGTAAAACTTTGTAAAAATAATAATACTACAATAAATAAGATATTATTAATATATAAATAACATATTATTAGTAAGTATTTTGTATTTTATAAATTTAAATTTAAAATATCACGAAGCGTAAGTTACATAGTTTTAAAGATGCCATTGAGTGCCAAGTTCTACGCACACAAGTACCTAATAGTTGCCGTAATAAAAAAAAAAATGTTCTTAGGTAGTGCGGTATCTAGTTGGAGCACAGTGGAGACCAATCCTTATTCTCAGTTATGAACAACAAAAACACTGACATAATTAGCAGTTTGTTAAAACGAGAAACCCACCGAAACCAATAAATGTGAATAGCAGTGTTGGTTCCACAGTAATTAAAATGTATATATGTACCTAAGTAATTAAGTGTTAATATGTTAATGTATCAATAGTTAATAAAGAATACATAAATAAGTATACAAATTATTTAAGTTTTCTTTAGTGTTAATTCCGCCAATATTTGTCTTTAAAACAATTCGACACGTGTTGTTTAGTCCTTTGTTACGTGTCTCTTCCGGGGGTAATACGTCACAACAGCCGACCAATCACAGCGCGTCATTTCATGGGACGAGGGTATAAAAGAGCGGCTTCCGGCTCATTTGATTCAGTCTCGTGCCAGATTTTGGCGAGACAACACGTCCTGAGGATGCCTCGTGTAGAGGCGAAACACGTGTCGAATTGTTTTAAAGACAAATATTGGCGGAATTAACACTAAAGAAAATTTAAATAATTTGTATAATTATGGATTTCCGCAAAGTAACGCCTAATTCAATAAATTTTCTTAAATAAATAAGGTAAAAATAAGATATATAAAAGCTTTAAGAGTAAATATATACACTTTAATAATAAAGTCCCAGACGTTGTTCAGGCATTATCTATAAATAAATTTTAATAATTAAAAAAAAATGGCTTTTTCTTAAATATTACTACTCCACAGCTGAATATCTAAGTCATTAGTTAGCCTGGGGCTAGATTATGATTATTTTATAGCAATAGCAATGACAGTACAACATTGTATAATATTTTATTAATAAATAGTAGTTAAGAAAACTTAAATACACGCTTTTTATAAGAAAAATGAAATTTGCTACTATATAGTTAGGTTTACTTATAAAAGCGTGTTTTTTTTTAATTTTGCTGAAATTATTATTTGAATTGTGGAATTTTTAATTCCCTGTGGTATTCGAAAATTGCCTAATAATAGATAAATCGGCTAAAGGTTGAAATTTAAATGTAACATCAATTCCTGCCTTATCGATGATATACGAAAATTATATATTATATTAACTAAAATCTTATTTTGCAAATTGAATAAGCGATTAATTTTATCAAATTAATATATTGTCATCGGTCCTCGATTGGGTCAAAATCGCGCCCAAATGAGTCGGTTACGGTTACAAACAAATATACATATAGGTGAAGCTAATAAAAAGCGTGTAAAAAGAGTGCAAAATCGAATGCTAGGAGAGGTTCTTGCACCGCTTCTTCTCTCTCAGAGTCTTATCTGTGTTTAGTATTAAATCTATTGTGTCGATCGTATGCACACTCTTCAAAGATCGCAGTCAACTGAGCTTGCCATCCCTATTTCCTTCTTATCCCTACTTAATATTATAAATGTGAATGTAAGTTTGTTAGTTACGCTTTTACGCCGGAGCTACTGAACCGATTTTCATAAAATTTGGTACAGCGATAGCCTAGAGCTTGGGAAAGAACATAGGCTACATTTTATCCCGAAAAAAAACCATTGTTCCCGCGGGATTTGTGAAAAACTAAAATTCACTCCAATGAGCTATAACTCTACCAATAAAAGATTTAGTTTGCCATATCAATTTTCCTCAAAATAAGATTCATATAATATGTTGGGAACCGGAGCGAAAACGGTAACCGGAACTGGAATAGGACATGAGATAATCTTAATTCCAAACTTGCTTATTATTATTAAAAACGCGAAAAGTCGCGGGCATCAGCTAGTATACTATAAATGCTTACGATTATATCGCATTAGGTCCTTATTTGCTATACTATATATCACAATAGTATAGCGTAGTCTGAAAAGAGCTTAATTTGTCTTTTAACTGAAGCACATTTCCTCACAATCCTCACTGTATGTTAGTGCCAGTTAGTTACGACCTTATTCTCTGAACGCTCGTTCAGAACTTACAGCTTACGACATTTACAACAAAATAAAATATAAATCATATTATTTTTAATTAAATTTTATGTTTTTATATTTTATTTGCAGCCTTTTGCTGTGCGTTTTAAAGTACGTAGTTTGTCATATTTATAATTTAAAGTAACATGTTCAATAACTAAATAATAGATCTATGAACTTCTTGTGTGAAGCAAATGATTTATATATTATATTTTATACAGAGTTGATTTTCTATTAAAGTCCTAATGGAAGATCTTCGAAGGTTCTTTTTATAATGGAAACAACAAATTGAATTTCATTTCCCGCTCACGTTTTTTCATTTTCGAAAAAGATATGTTTTCCTTGTGTTAAAGATTTAACATTTGTAAATTGACAATTAATCTGTTAAGATTTTGTATTATACTTTGTTCTATTAATAAATACTTTATTTATAAAAACTTTTTGAAGTTATCGATGGTGGTTTGTTTAGGAATTTAAAAAATTTTGACAAAAAAAAATCGTTTAAAAAAACCGGCTTCAAGAACTGAAAAGTATAAAATAACTAAAAATTTAATTTAATACACCTTTACCTTTAATATTAATAAAATACTATTATTTGTATGTGCTGCATATTGATAGCTTTGAAGTCGGTGCCAAGCCAAATAGTAAGTACCTTTTTATTTTTTATTTTTATGTGTCAGTTAATAATTATAATATATAATCAACCTGAATGAAAACTCCTAAAAAAGCTCTACACAAAAAACAATAATATCATCGAGGTAAACAAAAAATTTCATATAAGCTGTATTCATTCAAGTTGATTATATATTATAATTATTAACTGACACTAAAAAAGAAAAAAAAAACTACGTTTAGTTTTAATTTTTTTTTATCTATGACAGAATTTATTATACGGTGTGGCAGTTCTGCTGTAAAGCAATTTCATTATAACAACAGGGAGCATATTATACGAAATAATTCTTGATGTTATGAAATATTATTTGCAAATTTATAAAAAATCTGTATTTTATTTCCAACGTCGGCCGGTTCAGCTAGTTTTATATATAAGTTTTGATAAATAACTCTTGCTTAAGATCTAGTATGAGGATAAAATTCATAAGTTCCTACACCCACTTAGTAAAACATCTTGGTGCTCGATAAAGAAATGCCAGTGCTCAAGGTTAACCGCCCACTGCAACCTGCTTATAGCCGGAAAGATTTACAAATGCTTATGGATAAGGACGTGGGATTAATTTGACCTTTCTACGACTATGGACGCCGGGGTCCATATTCTTATTATATTCCTATTTATAAGTATAGATTAATGTAATACATTTCAGTACTACTTAATATATACTTAGTCTGGCCATAAATACTGTTACTATTAATAATAATAAATTACATTTGAATTTGGAATCTGTTATTTTTATTTGATTTTTCATTGAGTTTTCTCATTTTGGCGCCAATACATTGCACAACAACCATCTAGATGTGTGGCGGGTCCTCCACAGTGCGGTTTTCAAGGAGCTTTCTCGTACTACTAAGCTGTGGAATTAGCTTCCTTGTGCGGTGTTTCCGGGACGATACGACATGGGTACCTTCAAACAAAGCGCGTACACCTTCCTTAAAGGCCGGCAACGCTCTTGTGATTCCTCTGGTGTTGCAAGAGAATGTGGGCGGCGGTGATCACTTAACACCAGGTAACCCGTACGCTCGTTTGTCCTCCTGTTCCATAAAAAAAAAAAACAATATTTTGCGATATTATGTTGGAGTGGGGTAAAGGGAACCGAATCGCTGTGATTGCATTACACAAGGTATGTAGCCAAATGCAATTATTAAAACTCTCGATATAGATAAAAATAGATTTACACACATCTATGCACTTACATATATACATACAGTATGTAATCACCACATTCATAGATACACTTACACTCTCCTCATAAAAACAGAGAGGTTGATACAATATTTTAAAAATCATAGATTTTTATATAGTATTCAATATAATATTGACACACTTTTTACACAAATTATGTTGCCCCAAATTAGGCATATATAGCCTGTGTTATGGGTTGCAAGACAACGATATATTTAATACGATGTACTTACTTAAACATACATAAATACATATAAACATACACATAAATAAATATAAACATCCATGACTCGGAAACAAACATCCATGTTCATCATATAAATGCTTGCACCTACCGGGATTCGAACCTGGGACCTCTAGCTTAGTAGGCAGGATCGCTAACCACTCGGCTATACAGGTCGTCAAAATATGCCTAATGATATGAGTTGTTTCTCTTTGTTAGATTATTTATTCAATATGGGCTTGTATGAATAGAATAAATATGAAATGGGTCGATCTATTTTGCATCTAGGCCAGTTCATAATACCTCCACAAATGACTGAATTATATCTATATTGAAATTCTGTGAAAGCACATTCAATATATACGATTCCCGTTTCCAGTTTGATATTGATCCCTCAAGAGGGATTACCTGCTCTATCATTGAGGATTTATTAAATAATTTTGGATAACAGTTGCATTGGGAATCTTAAAACAATTTTGTATTACTATAGCTTATAGGTTTGTACGTATGTATGTTCGCTTATTCGAAGCTTTATAATGTCATTACAACAACAGGGTGAATTTTTACGAAGCAATTCTTGATGTTATGATATATTATTGACAAATTCATAAAAAAACATTATTTTATTTATTATATACAGAACAACGTCTGTAGGGTTAGCTAGTAATATATAGAAATGAATTGCTGTTCGTTAGTCTCGCTAAAACTCAAGAACGGCTGGACGCTTGGCTAATTTTGGTCTTGAATTATTTGTGGAAGTCCAGAGAAGGTTTAAAAGGTGAATAAATATGAAAAAAAGAAAGTCGTTCAGAAATCAAATTGAAAGAATAGTTTAAAATGAATAACTAATTAGAATTTTTATATCTTTCTAACTTACTCAGGAGGTAAAAAAGAAACTTAATTTTAGCTAACCATAGTTGGTAGGTTACTTACAATGTTTAACTATCTATCAGATTATGTTTATCTAGATTTATCAATCTTAAGTTTAGTCAAAAAATTAAATTTCTGAACCTAACCGCACCACAAAACAAAACATATAGTTTATCAGAAAGCTTTAAATTGATTAACAGACTGTTTCATAACTGTGTGTGTCTGTCAATATCAAATTGAAACCTTATAAATAGCCAGTATTTTAGGAAAACTCTGTTTTGTAAAGTAGCGACATCATGTGTAATTAATCGGAAATAATAATAAAATTTCATTCATACCGAGCATTTTTTTTATTTGTTTTAATAAGAAAAGGATTCCTTTTGTTTGTTTTAAGTTTATTTTATACAAAAGTTTAGGTCTTTTATTTATCCATTGAGGCTACTACGAAGTCTGCCGGGTCAGCTAGTAAAGTATAAAGCACAGGTCCGGCCATAATATGTCTCTATAGGCAATACTCCATGCTCTTATCTATGATCTGGTACTCCCAACAATATCCCCAACAATACAGGGGTATTGTTGGGGATTTAGTACTCTGTGCAAGATATCTAGATTTCTATCACCACACACATACAAACCATTCTTATCATCTGGATATGTGACGTTCCCCAATCATATTTTTTTGAAGTGAAACTTGGGCACTTTATTAAAGACACTTTGATATTCCTAAGCTCCTTCGACAAAGGTTTCGATGACAGATTCAACACAGCTAATCCCCAAATCTTCGATAAGTGTCCGAGTGAAGTACGAAACTCTGTGTGCCTTTGACCTCTGTCAATATTGGAATATGTATAAGAGGATTATATTATATGAATATTACGGATTATAAACTCTTTTGTGATATAGATAGACCAGTGCCGAAGCCTTTGAAAATGATAAAAAGTGAAACATAATAATAGTAGGATGAAACCCATTGGAAAAGGACGAGAATATAACAAAAATTAAGGGAAAAATAAATTACGGGCAATCTGAGGTCGGGAAGTAGAAAACGGGGGTGTTTTAAGGTAAAAAACGGTGTATCTCGATTTCCGGCAAAACTACAAGTCCTATGGCAAAAAGTTAATCAAAGTTGTAGGTAATAAAGAGATCTACAACTTTTGTAATTACACTTTTTTCACATAACCTCAAAATTTAGGTGAAAAATTCAAAAAACCAAGTTTTTGTTTTTTTTTTATATCTTTTTCAAAAAAAAATTTTTTTCTACGAAATTTGGTGAAAACTTACCTTATTATGTCCCAAATACACTTTAATTTATTTGATTTAAAATATTAATATTTTCGCCTTATTTTAACTTAATATCAAAAAAGCACCCTAATTTTCAATCGAAAATTCTGACGCCAAAATATCAGCTTTTTTCAAAAAGTTTTGGGGCTTTTTGTTCGTTGAAATATCTACTTTCTGATGGTACAAAAAAAATATTAAATACAATTGTAAATGTTCGAAAAATTTAAGTCCAACAAAAGGCATTTCATAAAGAATTCATACCTGTTGTTTCGTAGCAGCAAAAATGTGGATTACAATTAATCGACCCTGGTCTAAGAGTCCAGCTGACGGTTTTTAACCAACTTCAAAAAGGAGGAGGTTCTTTTTTTTATGTATGTACACCGATTACTCGAAGATTTATGATCCGTTACTTAATTACATAATTCTTCTTTAGTTCGATTCCGAATAGATGCTATTTGGTCCCATAAAAAGTTTATATAGATTGGCGCAGGAATTTTCATTTTATGAACATTTATTATAAAAAATTTTGTCTACCTCCAGGTAGACAAAAATTTATATTATTTCAACAACAATTATATTATCCATGATATAATTGTTTTTTGTGTATGGCTTTTTTAGGAGTTTTCATTGAGGTTGATGATATATTATTATGAAATGACACTAAAAAGAAAAAAATATAAAATGTAAAAGTCGGTTTTTTAAACGTAGTTTACGTTTAAAAAACCGACTTCTAAAACTGAAAAGTATCAAATACTTAACTAAGAATGTAATATAATACACCTCTTATACAAACCTTTACCTTTAACATTACTAACATCACGGACTAGTAAAAAAAGAAGGACTCCGCGCCGTGATGTTAGCAAGTGAAGCACCTTTATGCTTGTGTGTGCGGTTACGGGGTATACCCTGGTATACCAGTTACACAATTTCTTCTCCCTTAAATAATCATTTATCCACAAATACTTTTATAGTATTGCTTTTACACTTTTTCACAACGCACCACGGCATTTTTAAAATATTTTATTGCGACGCAAACTGATCTGTCACAGACGATGGCAAATCTCATAATGGCGGCCGATCGGCTTGTATTAGTGTAAGTGTGTGCGTGGGGCTATGTATTTACACGTTTACCGGCGTGTTTTAGTAGCTCACTGTTATGTAAGGTGACACGGAGTCCTTATTTTTTTACTCGTCTGTGACAAACATACTATTATTTGAGTGTGCTACAAATGATAGCTTTGAAGTCCGTGCCAAGCCAAAGGGTAGGTTAACCTACACTCGCCGCGCGTGACTTTGAGCGGGGTAGCGAGAGCAAAACAACCCAAGCGGACAGACACGCGTGGTCAGACAACCTTAATTATAATTATGGTAAGTAAGCTGTTTATAATATTAATTTTTATTTTATTTAGACCTTGGCACTGACTTCAAAACCTATCAATAGGTAGCACATAAAATTAATAGCATGTTATTAATATTAAAGGTAATTGTTTGCATAAGAGGTTTATTATATTACATTATAAATTATTTGATACTTTTCAGTTTTTGAAGTCGGTTTTTTAAACGTAGTTTTTTTTATTACTTCTTCAATTGTTCAGCTCCTAGATTGGACAAGTCTTGAAAAATTTTCAAATATTATGGATTATTTAAATGTAAGCTTAAAAATAGTGCTTTTTTTTCATTTTTCATCTTGTTATCACCATTATGTAATACCGTGGTTGTTGATGCGATCGGTTCTAATACATGGAACAATTTTCAAGTAAACCGAGAAGCCAGTGAAAATTATATATTGTCGCGTAGCAACGTTTTGACGTATATGACGAGAGTTGTCAAACGTCATATCGTGCAAGACGAGAGTTGTCAAACTTCAAGACATTGATGATTTCAACAGCTCCGTCAGCAATACTCGTAGCTTTAGCGTAAAAATGTTTACTTTAGACGCTGTAGACCCGGGTTCGATACACCTACCATGTGTATGGAATATTTTGGGATTTGTAAAGTTAATGGAAATTTCTAGTAAGTTCAGGATCAAATCGAACAGAAAAAAACGGATGGAAAATGTGTAAGCAGGATAAAAACAGTTAAAAGAATTTTCTAGTACAATTTAAATTTAAAGATGGAATGGGAGAATCGTTTTGAAAATAGAACAGATCCGGGGGTATATAAGCCGTACTAAGCGTGGCCTACGGCAGTTTTAGTTCTGACTCGAAAGTGTAAAGAAGAAGAAGAAGAAAAGAAGAAGTAGTGAAAAGTTGAAGTATTCCAAGAAGAAGAAGATGAAGAGACTTAGTGTACGGTGCGGTGTGACGCGTTGAAGGTACCGCCGCCCACAAGAGGAACAGCGGCAGACCGGCGAAGTGCAAGTTCAGAAAAAATGAACGCAAGTAAAGACTCGTTCCTATAAGCGGAGTGTTATTTCCAATCCCTGACCCACTCTCGTGTCAATATTATAATATCATTTGTATAAAGCTAAAATAAAAATAGTAAAACTAAAAAACAAATGTTGAAAATATAATGGTTGAAATTTTATATGAACACCAATTCAATACGAGAGATGAAAAAAGATATATAAATTAACAAAAATCTTATTTTAAAAATTGAAAAAATTGAGTTATTTTATCAAATTAATGTATTGACAGCGGTCCTCGATAAGTCTACGAAGTTTGAACGAAATCTGGCCGTTTACAGTTAGTAGGTCAAAATCGCGCCCAAATGAGTCGGTTACAAACAAACACACAAACAGGTGAAGCTAATAAAAATCGTGTAATAACAAGAAGGGTCTGAATCAAATAATAAATAAAAACAAACATCCATAGCTCACAAAATATCACATATTTTAATATAAGTTCAATTCATATTTGATTCGAAGCCCTTCGTAATATCGCATATTATTGTTTCAATGGCTTAGGATTCGATATTACTTAATTTGCTGACACAAAACAATGTTATTTGTCTCGTAGAATTGATTTTGTCTTATATTGTTCAACGGAATACAGAAATTTAATAGAATATTGTGAAGACATTGCGTGGAGGTGTCGCTTTGTTTGTGTGTCTCTTAACACATATGTATGAGTGTGGAAACTAAGCCTTGTTGATAAAATACTTACCTACATGTGCGTACACTCCATTGAAGCAATAGGGTTGTCTGGTTATTTTTCTAACTGACTTTAAAAAAGGAGTTTTGGAACGAACTTCCTTATGGGGCGTTGCGGAGCGTAAAAAAGTAAAAAGCTTAAGATTTTTATGTAAAGTGTGGCGTAGCTCAGCTGACCACGGGTTCTATCGATTATTTCCTGCCTAATCGTTTTTCTGAATAAAGACGACCCGATTATTCAAATCGGGTCCTCTTCAATGAAAAAATTTGAAATATGTTTATTTTTCCTTTTAATTATAATTCGTATAACAATTCGTTTAATTAAAAATACGTGTGTCAAATATGAGAAGACTTGATCGTAGTGTGATGAAATTCGCTCGTTGACGGTTATGAAGTTACTTGACAGTTGACAGTTGACACACGTCACGTCGGCCATTGACAACAGCTAGAGGGCGCAAACATATAGTGTTTGTATGCTAGCTATACAGTGTATAATGCAATATTATAGTCTACATGATGACTGATATGTAATATTTTAAACAAAATTTTATTGAATGTTTTACTTGGAAGTATTTTTTTTTTAAATATTTTTTATATTTTCGTTGAAATATGTTATTTGAAAGACTGATGGGAAACTTTGAAGTGTGTTTTTAAACATTTTCCGTTGAAGTTTCACTTCTACCACAGTCTTAAGAAACTCTTCCCTGCAGTCATCACGAACATGTCTAGACGGGGCAATAATTGTTTATCGTGAGTATCAGCCGTCTACGATTAACACCTATTTTGTATCTATAATCTACTACGTACGTACTACAATATCAGTAATAGTTCTTGTAGTAAGATAAATGTTATGTACGATATATTTGGTAGGTCTGAGAATCGGTCATCATCTATTTTTAATACCACAAAAATTTTAATTATTGAATTTTTCTTTAATACTTTATATGGCAATACAACGTTTGTTGGGTCAGCTAGTTATTAATATAAATAAGTTTACTCATTTTACCGTGAGTATTTTATTATATAAAATGTCTCATATTATCGTACAGGCACGAGTTTCATTATAGCTGATATACTTGAAGCGTGTAATGAGTACAGTCGGCACAACAATGTGGAATTGTTGTGGGATTAATGAATGAACCTATATTTTTTACAATGGTTTTAATAATGAATATCTGACTACTTTTATACTGAACCTAAAATATCTTTGTTAATAATGTTTTTTAAGCTTTTTGATTCTTTGTTTTCTAAATTTAAAAAGCGGCCAAGTGCGAGTCGGACTCGCCATGAAGGGTTACGTAGGATCAAGTAACATAGTATAAAATGTATATAGAAAGAAACATTATATTAAATTATTTAAATGGAAAAGACAACAATCTTTGGTCAAACTGATACAGTGCAAGTGAGCTCTTTTCATTTATACTTACGTATAAAAAAAACTACTTACAAGTTCTCGTTCAAACGAATTATTGGTGGAAGTTTGCATGATCAAGTTTGAATATGTTAAAATACATATACACGTAAGTATCCATCCCTACAATACCTACTGACGCAAAAATTATTTTTGCAGTGTGTTTTGACGCATGAACCAGCCATCGTTCCCGCACATACATTTTGTTTATGGAACAGGACGACATACGGGTCCCCTGATGTTAAGCTATCACCGCCACCCACATTCTCTTACAACAATAGAGGAATCACAGGAGCGTTGCCGGCCTTTACATTTTTTTGGAGGTATCTATATATATACCCATGTCGTACCTTCCTAGAAATATCGCTCAAGGAAGCTCATTCCACAGCTTGATTGTACGTGGTCTTCCACTTCCTTAAAAAAGTCACTGTGGAGGAACACCAGATGGTAGGGATGGTATAGTAGGGAGGGAGTGATGGAAGCTTTGATTTGAAGAACGAACCGCCTGGAAGACCACACAGGTGTGGGCGCACAGGTGAATAACAATGAATTGAAAGAAATGGTGGAAGCCGATCCGAGCCAAACTACCCACGACATAGTGGCATGGTTAAACGTTACCATACCAACAATATTGACGCATTTGCATCAAATAAAAAAAATAAGAAAATATGAAATATATCTGCAGAAGTAGAAACGCGTGTTGAAACTTTTGTTGCCTTGTTGAATCGATACAGAAATGATTCATTCATTATCTTCCTCATTGGATCGAATTGTGACGTGCGCTGAAAAGTGGATTCTTTACGATAACCGTAAGCGAAAATTGTAATGGCTGACCCCAGGTCAAATACCGCAACAGTGTCCTAAAGCAAAGCTTACGAATAAAGAGAGAAAGATCTGGCCAAGCCTACCTTCTCAAGAATGGTATCTTTATACACTTGTGCCGATGATCTGATACCTATTTCACAAAAGTATGGCTCAGTCTCTCCTTCATAGCTAATTCCCCACCAAACCATCACTGAAGTCGGATAGTGCCTACGTTGCACTCTGTCGACTAATTGGGAAGCTTCCTTAGAGCTTTGAGAATAAATACGGTCATTTTGTGTGTTAAAATGTTGCTCAATTGTAAAAAAAACTCTCATCCATAAACAAAATTTTTCTATGACCTCCCTTTGCGTACCGCTTCAGTAGTTGTTTCAATTTTACCGCCCTATTCTTTTTAAAATTATCAGTTAAGAAATGACCAGTATGTCTCTTATAGACTGCAAGCCCTAAGTCATCTTTTAAACTACTCGACATGGTGCTATCTTCATCTCTTGAGATAAAATCTTTTGCTTTCGGACTGGATTTCTTCGAATTCTTTCCCTTACTGCTTTGACCACCTTTTTCGTATGAAAAAGAAAAAAAAATTTTTTCGTAAAAAAAGATCTTTTTTCAGAGGAGATCTCATTGGACCTATTACTAGCCCGGTACACAAAATTTTACTAATACCAAGCGTATGGAGAGTTTTAATAATTGCATTTGGCTCCATACCTACTTTGTGTAATGCAATCACAGCGATTCGGTTCTCTTTATCACCCCACTCCATTTTAATTTTGCAAAATATTGGCACCAAAATGAGAAAACTCAATGAACAATCATATAAAAATGACAGATTCCAAATTCAAATTTAAAATTTTGTATATTTTTAATTGTAACAGTATTTATGGCCAGACTACGTTTTAAACCTTTTTTTGCTGACGCTTTGAAGAGTCACGGGAGGACTCTACACTTATACGCATGAGATCCTTTACCTTTATGTCTAATATAACGTCGAATCATTAACCTCATAATATTATATTATAATCATTGTATTTAGTCTTCAGATTTTTTTAATGCTATCCATTTTTAGGGATATGTATATATGAGTTACCCTGTTTCAATCTCTTCTTCTGTTACAGCAAAATTGCTCCGAATCTTATGCACATATTAAAATGTAATTTGGTTGTCTAATGAATTTTGAAAATCAAACACGAACTTGTTTGTATGTAAGTGAGTTTTGAATCAATATACCACTTCAAATTACCGTCCGTCGGTCAATAAGCGGTCAGTATCTCCTGAGCCCATAGATATCTAAATAAGAATGTAGAAGAAATAAATACATAAAAAATATGAAAATAAGTAATATATTATATTTTTTACAAAAAAAAATAAGCGGTGTCGATTATAACATCCTTTAGGACATCACTATAACTTGTCAATCGTCGAGTTGCCAAAAAACTATTATAATAAAATGAACATAAAACGAACAAAAAATACGGGTTGCACTCCGGGAGTGCCGGTAGATGTGAAAACTTGAACATTAACGTTGTGCATTTTTGAATATTTTGAATGTGTAATGTCTTTATTTATCGCTATAAAAGTACTAGCATTTATGTGGTTAAATACGATATGCATTTAGAGCGCTATCATACACAAAAATGACAGTTTATATTTCATAAAAATTTAACACTTAGAACTATTACAATTATTTTAAAATATCGCAAACGTCACAAAATTTCTGAAAACTTTTATTTTTAGATTTCGTTTTGCGCCCGCAACATAATAGTCAAAGAAATTTATCTTCAATAACATCAAAAAGGTACAAACGTTATAATGTTTTGCTTTTATGTCAATGTAATTTTGCAGTTATAAACCTATTTAAATATGATTTAAATATTCTTTTATTGTATTTTGGTTTGGTTTTCTCTAAATAAATAAAACAACCAATCAATGTTATTTGTTAGAAATGTGTTATTGTTTAAAATACATGTTTTAATCAATGACGTTCTATACATATAGACAATGCACCTCACACAAAATCAAAGCCGAAATATATGGCACATGCCACAAATGACACCATTATAACCTTCGACTGCTATGTCTATACATTTCTGCGTTTATTACAGTTGTTTTAATTATTATTGGTCAATAGGCAGCAATGTAAACACTATTTCAGTTTCAGCTGAGTATTTTGAATTTAGAACCCGATTTGGACAGTGACATCAGTGGAGTACCAGTAAGGTATTTTTTTAAACCCAGAAGAAAAAGAGCGTTCCTATAAGTTTTACGTTCGTCAGTCTGACCCTATTCTCCAATGAAGATCTGTTCAGTCCGTGGTTTTTTACGTTTTTTATCAAAAATTACTTTCTTATTATAAAAGGGGAAAGTTAGTATATTTATTTATTTGTTTATATTCGTTACTTCTTTACTTTCAAAAGGGCTTTAATAAGTTAAGATAACCTTTAATGAGAGAAACTAATACTCAAATATAATATTTTTTTCACATAAAATAATTAGTTAAACTGGTTATTTAAATGTTACGTTCCTTGAATTAAATAAAATTTGTCTTTAAGACTTAGATATCTTTTTGGTATATGTAGTGTAAGAGAACACCAACATATTATCTTGGTATGACAACTTTTGTCCAATTATAAATATGGCTACTTGGACTTTAAAATTGAGTATATTGACTTTTGAAGCAGATTTCAATACTTTTAATATTAAAAACGTTTTATCATATGTTAATGAGCATGAATTTTTCATTATCCTCGAGGAAGTGATTCAAGCAAATGCCACTCAACTTATATGGTTTGTAAAATTCTTCACATCTCTCTCTTGCTACCAACTCCCGCCAAATCTCTTTCACTATCTAGTGTACGGGAAAGCTGAAAAATATTAGCTTTTACATTTTTGCGATGTACATAAGTATCGTTTATCACTAGGTAAGATACTTTCGTGATAACGTATAAATAGCACTAGTATGTAATTGTTCACGTTCTTGTTAGCCGTTCACACTACACAGAATACAATATTGCAAATCATTGTTCACTAGGCCTTTAAATTTTTTTTAACAAAAATACAACCAATAAAAAACGAATTAACGAAATCGGTTGGCGCGATATTGAGTTATTCGTAAATTTGTTTTCCGCATACTTCTAGCAAATTTAAGACTTTTATGGTTTTCTCTTGGTTGCCATTGTCAGATCTGGACCAAATCAAGGGACCACATAGGAAGCACCAGCTTTTAAATAAAAAAAAGGATTATCAAAATCGGTTCACCCAGTCGAAAGTTCTGAGGTAAGGTAAATTGAGAACCACCTCTTTTTTTGAAGCCGGTTATAAAGAGCGACTCTATTGTTTTCAATTCTGACTGTGTCCTTTCATCTGTCCCATTCTGACAAGCGGGTCTTGTCTGGGGACTTGTCAATAACTGTACCATATTTAATGAAAAAATATTCATTTGTATTAAATTACTTTCGCTGTTTGCATATCAATCTTATATAAATGAAATAACGTTACGATGATAAGTCACACCATCTTTTTTTTGAGTCGTTAGTGTATTATTTAAGCACTTTTTATAGCACGCTTTGGCTTGTTGATTGACACACGACTAAGGAGAAAAGTGTGCTTACATTGTCTTTAAGCACACTTTTCCCGTTCCGCTGTCAGACTGCGAATGATATGTCCATATGTATAGAACGTGATTGGTTTTAATAACCAACTTCGACCTGTTACTTTTGTGTTACAGTGATGCGTGCGCACTTATCGGCGGTAACTCATCCGTACACGCTGTCTGTCAATGGGACGACGCGGACGTATAGCTTGCCAGAGAATGAAAATTGCAACAGTGAACTGGCGATAAGAATGACTTATCGGGTATATTGGGACAGCTTCAGATCATCGACAGCTAATTACTGACAGTAGAAGGTAGTAATTTATCTCTATCTGTAGAAAGTATATTGAAAACGGCCATTAAATATTTTCGATCTGTCCACGTGTCCTGATGCGAGTTGAACATTTTATACCAATCCCAAGAAAAGTGCTCAACGCCTTTAAAGAAGTTTTCACTTCAAACACATGTTGTGTTTTATCTTAGTTACGCTAACAAAATACAGTTCTTAAAGCTGATTTTCTGGCAAAATAACTATTCTTTGTTATATACTTATACACCCGGTGGTTACCCTATTACAAGTAGACTTATAAAATTTTATTTTCCTGCAATAAATATTTACGGCCATATTGATTTTAATGCCAACGTAACGATAACCAAACGATTATTACACATAATCCCGTAAACCCCAGCTTTCGTTGAGGTTTTTTCGTTTATGTAATTGTGAATTTCCTTTACAAATCTCGTATATTAATTCCTCAGCAGGATTGTAGCATTATCTTCAGGTTCTTTCATTAACAATGTGACGCTTAATGTAGTGTCATCTATTCATGTACTCCCAGTTGCTAGACATGTTCTATTTAAACTTTCTAGACAGAATTTACACATTTAAGGTCCTAAAGTCCAAAAAGTAATATTATAATATAACTTCAGTGACCAGAGCGCCTACTAAGAACTGTTTTTGCGATTCAATTGACGACCTAAAATGAACTTCATTGCTATTTCATACAACGACGTCATTTGAGCTATCCAATTTAAGTTGACGTCAAATCAAGTCGGAAATTGATTCGCAAACTGTTCTTTCATTCATTCGTACCATAAGGTAATATTTCAACCTGAACTTGACCAGAGAGGGGTCTCTCCCTCTCTCTCTCCCTAAATGTGCATCACGTAATTAATAGATGACCCATTTTGTATAAAAAAAAATAACAATTCGTGGGCGATACGGTATTCTAAATATCTCAAAATATGATCTTAAATAAACACAATAGTAGTAACACAATTTATTTATCTCTCGAGCTAAACTATCAAATCTTGACTTGCCAGAAACTTAAGTGACATCCTAAGACTGTTCACCACCATAACGAAGTACATCGTCACTGAAATTAAACATGAAATAATTAATTATACATTTTTTTATTGTAAAGGAGTACAAACGGGCGTACAGGTCACCTGGTATTAAGTGATCACCACCGCCTACATTCTCTTGCAATGATGCTCGAATCACAGGAGCGTTGCCAGCCTTTAAGAAAGGTGTATGCGCTTTTTTTAAAGGTACCCATGTCGTATCGTCCCGGAAACACCGCACAGCGGTAAATTTTGGTTACAAATTTAATTTAATTAATCCCAGATCTGAGGGATATCACTTTATAAATAACAAATTGTATATATAATTAAAAGCTATGTTAACCATTGCATGTAGAATCTATTGGGGAGTAGGTAGGTACTCTCAACTACTCATAGATTATTCACATTATCTGATCTAATATAATTTAATTTCGCTAACGGAACCACTGTGGAATATGACCCATCAAATGTAAAAAAAATATATTTAAAAATCGATCTATAAACGACGGAGTTAAAGGGTAACAAACAAACTTGTAAATAAAATACTACTTCTTACCCTTTTAATTCTTTTTTGTCGGTTAATTATTTAGCATCCGTTATCTATAAAAGGAAGAGCATCAAACGATTGAACTGATTTAAAGAAGAATTAGGAATTTACTTTTCTACGTATGTAAGGAATACTCACATATAACTATAACCACCATCAAAAATATTAGCACAAACCCGGCCAGCGCACAGTTTGTGTGGACGAAGAAACAGAATATAGTTAGTATTAGAAACAGAAGGAGGACGATACTGCTGTAAGCCACTGCACCCCACTGGTATATCTCCAACAGAACAGGAATATTCTGAAAATATATTTTACGTTTTATTTATTTATTGACGTGTTAACGTCTTATAATTATTAATCGATGAACGCCGACTGCACGCACGGAAAAGTGTCACGTTGCGTATGAGGCGAGCGTGCAAGCGAAAGCGAAGAAAAAGTGATAGAGAGGCGCGGAATAAGCGACAGAGAGGCGCGGGACAAGCGATAGTGAGGCGCGGAACAATCGAAAAAGAGGCGCGGAACAAGCGATAGAGAGGCACAATCAGCCTAAGCATTTGGCTTGCATCTTGTTCTTTGATTATTAAAAAGAGTAGCATCGGCCGACGAGTGCAGTAATAATACGTTTCAATTAAGATTAAAAAATATTATAACGCATAATATAAACTACCGTAAAAGATCTTTTATGACATTATCACGTGAAATTATGTAAACCGACTTTATTTGAAGCTATTGTATGGTATATTGAATGATAAACAACTATATATCCCACATAACGTTCGATATATATTCTTTATTACACAGGGCTACTACCTCATACTTGGATATCGTTCTCATCATCTGGTATTCTGGCACTCAACATAGCGGTCCTACAACTAAACAGTGCAAAATTTGCAACGCCACCTGGAGGCAAAGTACCTTGTCTTAATCCTGAAGATATGAAAATGTACTCCAACAAAACATTCCATTGTAAGTTACTGATTTTTAACACTGTGTGTAAATATTATTTTTGTAGTATCAATCTTTTTCTTCCTGCGATTCTTGCGCAAGAGTCTCCAGAACGATCATTCATGGCTATCTTCAAAAAAGACCGAGTACATCTTCCTAAGAGGCTTTCAACTCAGCCGTGATTTCTCTGGTGTTGCAGGAGTATGTGGGCAACGGTGATGGATGTTAAGTGGTAACATCATGTGACTCGCACGCTCGTTTCTCCTTGGCCTTTGAGTAGGGAGTATGCTCTCAGCTCAAATGTTCGGGAATATCGCAGCTGGTGGTTGATTCCATAAAGTGGCTGTGCAGGGTATAAAGTTTTTGTGATTAAGGTCATATTCAAGGTCTTGGGATGCCAGACATCAACTTCGCATTTTAGGTAATATCTAGTCATGTAATTTCGCTGCTGGTAAAGCTTCAAAACAATATAAGCTGGCTATGACGAATTGGTCAACTAACCCCATAATTTACAATAATATTCATTGGCGTTGTAAAGAAGCGTCCCTTACGACAATAATTATCATGGAATCTGTTCTTTTCGAAAGAGCTATTTGAGCTGATTTCCGGTGCCGTGTTCCATCATCGAACTATAAGCATCAAAGTCACAATATTTCTGAAGTTGAACCATCTGACTGCGTGAAATGTTCCCCCTTTTTTCATGAAATAGAGCGTATGGATCACCTGATGAATGATGATATGTGATCATCGCTGCCCCCCTCTTGTAGTGCCGGAGGAGGAGAGGCCTTTCAGTGATTGTACACGCAGTTTTGAAGATACAAACAGCAAACTGGGGAACTTATTTCCTGCTGCAGTATTGCCACGTTCATAATATGACTAGGCACAGGAAGTTTTCTATGATTTTCTTGTGTTGCAAGACATTATGAGCATGCCACTTGCCCATTCACCACAACCAGTTGGAGGCTCCTTTGCACCGGATGCCGGCTAGATTATGGGTACCACAACGGCGCCTATTTCTGCCGTGAAGCAGTAATGTGTAAGCATTACTGTGTTTCGGTCTGAAGAGCGCCCTAGCTAGTGAAATAACTGGGTAAATGAGACTTGACATCTTATGTCTCAAGGTGACGATTGCAGTTGTAGTTCGCTCAGAATTTTTGGGTTTTTCAATAATATTGAGCGGCACTACATTGTAATGGGCAGGGCATATCAATTACCATCAGCTGAACGTCCTGCTCATCGTAACCCTTATTTTCATAAAAATAAAACAATATGGAGAGATATACTTACACAGCAAGCCCCGACCACAAGCAAGCCACTGACGAAGCAAAGCATAATAGAAACAATGCCCAATATTATCTGGATGGCATTCTCCGTCGCCGCGCTGTAGTATGACAGCACCGGGTCCATAGACCAGAATCCTTTGATGTGAGTGACATTTGGAGCAAATAGGAGGCCTGATAGCTGTGGAATAAAAAAAATAAAGATAGCATATGTGCAATTGTCACGTGGTAGAAGTCAAACCTTCAAAAATTTTGCCTTCAAGATAATGAGACGAATGTAAAATTTCGGGAAGAGAATTATTGTAGGTCTTAGTAATGATCATAGTGATGTAAAGTTTCATAATTATTTTATATTTTATCCGTACATATTACATAGATTTATTCAGACTCAGAGCTTACATTTTCGATAAAATATGATACAAGAGTCTTATGGTAAAAGTCTAAAGTATGAAATAAAATCTTTGGTGTTAATATGGTCAATATATCTTTGGAATACTGCCTTAATAACTCCTTTTGATATTGTTGTTGATACAGTGCGGCTTCTGCACATTTTCAAATTAAATTTGGCGTGCACAAACTCAATCAACGGAATCGCTTTATCCGATGCAAAATTTACATTAAAATCCCCACTTAGAAGCATCGGAGTTTTATCATAATCATTATCATTATAAACTTTTTTAATAATTCGTGATACTTCTGCTGTGTATTTTATTAAATTTTCGTCAATAAAAACAATAATTGTATTTATTGATTGGTTGGGAGTAATGTAGATAGCTACAATTAATACTAAAAAACTATTATCTAATTTGGTTTGACATGTACATATTTCTCCCACGTTGTTGTGTATTGAGTTCAATTTGTGCTTGTTGAGTAACAACACGGGCTCCACCATTCAAATAATGGTAGATTGCAACTTCACCGGCCCTCGAATGTGGCAAAGAAAAAAAGCACAAAGAAAACTACGAACATAAGAAACACTGCATAATGCTTCCTATCTCATTTTTTCCCACGTTAAATCTTATGAATTTATGTGTCTGTCTCTTTTTAGTGTCGCTTTTTCGTTTCATTGACTTTTACAGACGTTTTCACTTCAAAACGCAACTAAATTTGTGTATTACGGGCCTTCCTTTGGGCCAAGAAAGAAAGCAACTTATCACAGAATTTTGATTTATATTGTCACTTTAGTGTTGATAGTTTGTGCTACTAAATAACAAGGACGAGATTTATGATAAAATTTCAGCCACTACTTTCTCTGGCTATCCACAAATACATTATAATATCTCCAGATGTTCTACCGGCCACGGTGGTAGGAGGTTCTTCGTACAACTGTCTGTCATTTTTTACGGGGAATCTGCGTCACCAACACTTTTTCAGACTCCCACACAAAAACAATTTTCTATCACTACGAAACTCACAATTACAATTACAATTTACGTAACAATTAAACAGTACACTTACAGTTTCACAAACACATTATGTGTCATAACAGTGTAATGAAGTAACGACAAGGTGGGCATAGCTGTGGTAACTGTCGTTACGAATTATCGATAAATTCGAGAATTGGGCGATTGAATTAGACTTTAAATATTAAACTGAAGTGGATATTACAAACAAGGTAAAACTGTATTTCAGCATTAACCTAACAAATTTAGTATTTGTGCGGGACGAGTGGGTCTCAAGCGAGAATAAGGCTAGTCAACATTTGAAGAAAACTGACTTATCTTCGAAGCCGATTTGGCTTTCCAGACAGATTATCGTAGATTTGGCAGTCGCTCGAGATTTTGAAGGAGGCCACATGAGTAAATTAATACCGTTTAGTTACTCATGTGGCGAGGCATTAAGTGTTGTCGAAGAGCGGAGATACGACAAACGGGTTTTTTTTTTGTGATAAACGCGCAATCGTGAGTCTTATGTGACGAGCATTATTAAAGAGAGAAGTCAAAGGACGACGAAAACAGTTTTTTTTTATGAAAATAAGGGGCGAGACGAGCAGGACGTTCAGCTGATGGTAATTGATACACCATGCCAATGACAATACAGTGCCTCTCATTATTCTTAAAAAACCCAAAATTGCTCAGCGGCACTACAAATGCGCTCGTCACCTTGAGTCATAAGATGTTAAGTCTGATTGGCTCAGTAATTTCAGCTTCTCGCGTTTCAGACCTGCCATACCACGGCAGAAATAGGCGCCGTTGGGGTACCCATAATCTAGCCAGCATCCTGTGCTAAGAAGCTGGTAAAAACAGTTGGAGGGAACTAAGAATAGACAAACGAAGCGTACGGAGAGAAGAACATCTCTAATGGAGATACAGCAAGGTAGAAAAGTTAAACGACTGCTGTTACTGTCACCGAATTTGATTGACAAGTCGTAAACAGTCAGCCACGCTTGGCATTAGCTCCTTACGGCCGTTCCCAATATTCAGTCTATCTCAAGTAGGCCACTACTTAAAAATCGTAACTATCGTTGAGTTTTCTGTCCTAATAAACTTATCGACGGTAACTCACCTTATCCGTACACGCTGTCTGTCAATGGGAAGGTGTATAGTTTACCAGCGACAGAAGTTTGTATGGAAATTGCAATTCACGCGCCCCAATATAAGGCTATAGGAATGACTTATCGGGTATATTGGGACAGCTTCTGATTATTGACAGCTAATTACTCACAGTAGAAGGTAGTAATTTTTCTCTATCTGTAGATAGTATATTGGGAACGGCCGTTAGTGACTAGATCTTATCTATCCACACTTATGTCTAATATAGTTATAGTCCAATGCTTTATGTTGATAGGTTACAAAAAAACATCAAAATCGGTCCAGCCGTTTAGGAGGTAGTTCAATCGTTCGTGGAGGTAATTCTAAACCATTCTCGAATCCACCTGAAGACACAGAAAGTTTCATAAAAATCGATCCAGCCGTTTAGGAGGAGTTAAGTTACAAGAGACGCACAAAATAAATATATATATTATGATATATGGACGGAATTGAGAATCTAAACCAATCTTAAATTCACTGGAACACAAAAAATCATCAAAATCGGTCCAGCCGTTTAGGAGGAGTTAAGTTACAACAGACACACAAAAGAAGTATATATATTAAGATATACGAATAAATGTAAAATAATTATCAAAGTTTGTAAACTATGATCATTACTAGAACCTACAATTATCCTTTTCCCGAAATTTTACATTCGTCTCATTATCTTGAAGCCAAAATTTTTGAAGACTTCACTTCTGCCACGTGTGAATTGCACACTTTTTATTTTTCTTTACTAAATAATTATTTATTGAAAGTGTGGATAAAAAAGTAAAACAAAGTAAAGTAACATGCGGAACCCGTGGGTTATATTCAAGAAACCTATTCCCAAAGAACCTATTTGAAATATATTTATCTAATTGGGGCGAAATATTGTATATTTAATTGATTGTGAAAAGAAGACCGACCACAATCGCGGCTAATTTCACAGATAAATTAATAATCACGTGGAAATGTGGAATCAGGTTAACCCAATTATTCGGGTCACAGTTCATTGGTAGTGACACCATTCACAAACTGTTCATTGCTGAATGAAATATGTGATCTAAAAGGTTATCTATACCAACATTATAATCTGAATAGTTTTTGTGATACACAGTTTATGTATAATCATTTTGAATACTACCCTCAAATCAAATCAGAATTATTTTATCCATTTAGGTCAAGGAAATGACACTTTTGAATGTTAAAAGTTTTTTTTTCGTTTTACATTTACCATCACTTCTGAAAAGGTTGATCTTTAATGAGAAGAAGTTGCAAAAAAACTAGTAAGCAATTATTTTTATGAAAATTTATTGAAGTAGGCGTTACTTTGCCGAAATCCATAATTAAGTATACAAATGATTTGAGTTTTCTTTAGTGTTAATTCCGCCAATATTTGTCTTTAAACAATTCGACACGTGTTTCACCTCTACACGAGGCATCCTCAGGACGTGTTGTCTCGCCAAAATCTGGCACGAGACTGATTTTCAGTGCATATTATATCTATTGTGTTGGAATAGTGTTTTAGAAGTCGGTTGTTTTTTGTTAAAAAAAATTTTAAACCAACATTGACACCTTCATCGTTTTACAAATCATTTCAATTACAATATAATAATATGTAAAGTGATGGAAAATTAAATAATAGTTTAAAAAAAAACTAAAAACACGCTTAAAAGCACAAAATTCTCTTTGGTATTCGAAATAATCCTAATTTTAGATAAATCGGTTAAGGGTAACGGTAACGGTTGAAATTTAAAATTAAGATCATTTCCTGCCTTATCGACGATAGATTAAAATTATATAAATTAACAAAAATCTTATTTTGCAAATTGAAAAATGGAATAAATTTATCAAATTAATGTTTTGTCATCGGTCCGCGATAAATCTACAAAGTTATAACGAAATCTGACCGTTTAAAGGGGGGCTTAAATCACGCCCACAGGTTACAAACAAACATACATACAGGTGACGCTAATAAAAAGCATGTAAAAATAATCAAACGTCAATAGTCAATGCTTTTTTATTATGAAATAAGAGACGAGCAGGACGTTAAGATGACGGTAATTAATACGCCCTGCCCTTTACAATGAATAGCCGCTCAGGATTCTTGGAAAGCCCAAAAATTCTGAGCGGCATTACAATTGCGCTCGTCACCTTGAGACATTAGATGTTAAGTCTCATTTGCCTAGTAATTTCACTAGCTAAGGCGCCCTTCAGACCAAAACACAGAAAAAGTTTACACATTACTGCTTCACGGCAGAAATAGGCGCCGTTGTGGTACCCATAATCTAGCCGGCATCCTGTGCAAAGGAGCCTCTTACACGGGTAAGTCAAAAAAAGTTAATTTAAATTAATACAAAACAGAAGTTATTGTGTACAGTAGCTGCATCATCCACACACACCGCAAATAAAGCTATTTTGCGAGCATTTTATTAGTGATTATATAAAAATAACTAACTGACCCGACAGACGTTCTGTACATAATAAATAAAATACTGATTTTATGAATTTTTCAATCAATCAATCAATTTCGGAACATCAAGAATTATTTCGTAAAAATATGCTCCCTGTTGTTAGAATGAAATTGAATCAAGTGAGCCGGAAGCCGCTCTTTTATACCCTCGTCCCATGAAATGACGCGCTGTGATTGGTCGGCTGTTGTGACGTATTACCCCCGGAAGATATACGCAACAAAGCTGATGGGGCTAACTTTGTTTGTTCATTCAACAATGTAAGCATGTTATCTATGTGTTTTATTATTTCTAATTGCTCTAACACATTTAAGCGGAATCCTTTTTCATGAATGAAATTGTTTCACAGCAGAACTGTCAAACCGTGCGTCAGTAAATTCTCTCACAGAAAATATGTCCATACAAAACTAATATTGGAAATTAAAATAATTATGAGTTTTAAATCGAAATAAAAACTATTCTATAAAGTTGGGCTAAACTGAACTACATGAAGTAATCCCCATTAAAATCCGTTCATTAGTTTAGGACTTTAC
Organism: Leptidea juvernica; assembly: GCA_949711755.1. Classification (NCBI taxonomy): domain Eukaryota; kingdom Metazoa; phylum Arthropoda; class Insecta; order Lepidoptera; family Pieridae; genus Leptidea; species Leptidea juvernica. The sequence continues at coordinate 9,459,817 of CATIXQ010000025.1, forward strand.
TGGAAACAAACATCAGGACACTGGATTTATATAGATTAAGATAAAATAACTTTAATTTTAAGGACATGGAGCAGAGTTTCTGGTAACAGGATCATCCTGCCACCACAAGTGGAGCCCGTTCACGAGCATGACGCGTGAACCAACCATAGCCCTACCTGAACGACCCATTCCATGTCGCCGCCACAAGCACGCAAGAGTACTTCTACTAGACAATTTATTATACACGGGTGATAGATATATCTAATATATAAAATTCTCGTGTCGTGGTGTTTGTTACCAAACTCCTCCGAAACAGCTGAACCGATATGTATGAAATTTAGTGTGCATATCGGGCAGGTCTGAGAATCGGCCAACGTCTATTTTTCATATCCCTATATGATAAGAGTGTCGCACCTCTAATTTATTTTTTATTTTTTCAACAAAATTATTTATTTTAACTTTATTATTAATAAAATACAAACAATTAATAAATTTTCACTCGTTTACGATGAACATCTATTTTTTAATCGTGATTTTTATGTTATTTTGTTCCATCCACAGATCCGTAATAGGGTTGCAAGATGGCAATTGAATATAATAATTATTGTAGTACGATAAATTTTATGTACGATATATTTGATGGGTCCGAGAATCGGCTGCATCTATTTCTTATTCCCCAAAAACTTTAATTATTGCATTTTTTTTAATTACTTTATATGGCAATACAACGTTTGCTGGGTCAACTAGTAGTATCGTATATAATGATAGATGTACACATATAATAATATACCTTAACGCATACTCTGTACAATATCTAACACCTGTCCAACTTTTTCTTATGAATAACTAGCTGACCCAGCAAACGTTGTATTGCCAATATTAAAATCGCGATACAAAAGTAACTGTTGATCGTAGTTTAATGTTGGCTCATAATCAAACAAATTTAAAAAAATAAATAAATCGTGGACCAAAGCTCTATCATATGCAATTCATTAAAATTGGTTAGGTTAGGTTATGTTAGAAGTGTTAAAACAACGCACGAGGCGAGCGTAGCGTGCCGCGGCAGCGGCCGGCGAGTGCCAGGAGCAAATAGTAGGCGTTTCCCCCCATTAACAAATTAGGTAGGGGGGAGGGTAGACTTTTATTTTGGTTTTTCTTGAAAACTGTGTATTACGTTGTAATAAGAGTGGTAGCACTATAATCGTGGACCAAAGCTCTATGAACTACAATTCATTAAAATTTGGTTAGGTTAGGTTATGTTAGAAGTGTTAAAACAACGTACGAGCCGAGCGTAGGGTGCCGCGGCAGCGGCCGGCGAGTGCCAGGAGCAAATAGTAGGCGTTTCCCCCCATTAACAAATTAGGGAGGGGGGAGGGTAGACTTTTATTTTGGTTTTTCTTGAAAACTGTGTATTACGTTGTAATAAGAGTGGTAGCACTATAATCGTGGACCAAAGCTCTATGAACTACAATTCATTAAAATTGGTTAGGTTAGGTTATGTTAGAACAGTTAAATCAATGCACGAGCCGAGCGTAGCGTGCCGCGGCAGCGGCGATAGATGTTTGGGGATTGGTGAACATGAATATTAAACCCTTTTATAAATGTTTTCCTTTTATTTTAAAATAATTCTTGATGAAGCCGTCTAATCTGTCATAGACTATTTTTTACATTTCATTTCACTGTTTTTCATACAATTCTATGGGCTTAAGCCTGTCCAAATATTTTACGAAGAAACCAAAATCATTTCATGCCAGTTTCTAGCCTCCCGTCGCGATGTCAGTAGTGTTTATTTACGTGATTTATCTGTTTTAGGTTAGAATTTTTTTCGTTATTTTCTTGAAAACGGTGCATTACCTTGTAATAAGAGTGGTATCATTGTAATCGTGGGCTAAAGCTCTATCAACTACAATATTTTTTACATCCAAATTCGTGCTAAGGGATTCTAAGTTTTAACCATTAAAGTTAACACATTGTATCTTGCTGAGTGTAAAGGGTTCTTTATATTTTGGCTGTTGCTTTTCGTCCGGCAACCGGACGAAAAGCAACAGCAATTAATTTTATTGGTCCGCTTAGCGGACGATTCGAAACTTCGTTATATTTTTATACAGTTATGGTATGAAAATTATTTAATAAGTGTTTTTAATTATCATCACTGTAGAAAATTTATACTTACAAATGAAAACAGTGCGATCATAACAGTTCCAGCTCTCAAGAAACAGCAAAAGCAACAGCTTATAACAGTCGGCAATTTGTCCATGAAACTCATTTTTATTTGTTATTTTTACTATAATTTACTATTTTATATTTATGACTGACATGTCGATAATCAAGCATTGTGGACACAGAGCAGAATATCTGGTTAAGTATACTTTTCGGAAAACACAGATTATGAATATTTTCTACTTTCTTGTTGTAGATGTTATTGTAATAAAGAAATAATAACAGAAAGACAAAGAAGCATTAAACAAGGTTTGAAGTAATTGTAACGAGGCCAAGTTGAATTAATAATTAATTATTAACGGATCAAATTCAAATTCAAATATTTTTATTCAAAATAGGATTTAAAATCACTACTACAAACTACCACCCATTCAAAAGAGACTGCCTCAGACCTGAGAAGAATGGGCGCAAAACTAATATTGGAAATTAAAATAATTATGAGTTTTAAATCGAAATAAAAACTATTCTATAAAGTTGGGCTAAACTGAACTACATGAAGTAATCCCCATTAAAATCCGTTCATTAGTTTACTCAGCGGGCTTTTTTTTTAATATAAAATATGGATTACAATGTAATATCGTACAATAAACATTTATAATTAAAGAGCCTGAGGGTGTTCGCTTTCCTTCACACCACCCAGTCCGTGGTGTCATTAAGAAAATCTTTTATGCTATAATAACCTTTCCCACACAAACGTTTTTTAACAATTCTTTTAAATTTCGTAACACATTTGTTTTGTATATTTTCTGGGATCATATTGTAGAAGCATATACATCGCCCAACAAAAGACTAACTCGACCCAAATCTCGACCATACTCGACCCAGATCAATATATTATTAACTTATAAAAAAAAGGTTTGTGTGGTTTTATGAAACCACGGTAAAAGTGAAACTTTTTTTCACATTAGAGACATTTAACTAAAAATTTTTGGAATAATATAGGGTATAAAAATCGCTTTATCAAACTTAATTTTATTTAAATATTATTAAAAAATAAAAAGGAAAATTGGAATGATAATGGGAAATAATAAAAGTAGACTAAGACTAAGACTCTGTATTAACAGAGTTCAATAAAAATATTAGTTGGCTAATGCCCTGGCTAAAAACAAACAAAATAGCGTGGAGCACTGGCACAAATGAGTAACAGTCTATACTCTATACACTACACGGTCAGCTACTGCGAACTATAGGCGCCGCCCGACCGTCACGCGACATGCAACGCACAGACGAAAAAGTTTCAGACGATGTAATAAAAGTTTCACTTTAATAAAATATTTATTGAATTATCGAATAAGCCGCCAACAATGAACTTATCGAAATCAGGTAATGATTATGAGATACAACCTGAGAGAGTTGAATAAAACGTACCAAGGCTTACAAACTATAGGTCACTCGAACGGTAGGCTCAGTTGGAAGAGCGCTCGGACGGAACCCGGTCGAGTCAAGGTCACGGGTTCTAGTCCTGTATCGTTTATGAATTAAGGTTACACATTTAATTTAATTAAAACATGAAGTGAGGGATATCACTTTAAAAATAACAAATAGTTTAATTATATCCTAGTCAAGAACGTCGAGCATAAGAAGCGAGTTCGAAGATGATTCGGTATTTGTTTTAGCTTGGGTATAATCGGCGTGCGGTGCGAATACGGGTGAGAGCGGACGCCGAGCAAGAGCAGAGAGGCAGTCGGGGAAGAACTATCGAGCGAAGCGGTTGTGTCACATCATAGCCTCAAGTGCGCTCACATGATTGCACAAAGTCACAACTCCTTAGTAAGTATCCAACGGAATCAGCTTAATATTTATTGTAGCAGCCAAAGACTTACAATATACTAGCATATACGGAGATACAGCAAGATAGAAGACAAACGAATCTATTGTTACTGTAACCGATTTTGATTGACAAATCGTAAAGAGTCAGCCACGCTATCACTGACCTGTATAAATACCACTGGACAGGTTGTTCCATATGTTTGACAGCAAAGTTTTTGTGCCTATTTGAAGCGCCACTCCCGAGCGTCCAGAGAAGAAGAATAATACAAATGGCTGTGAGAGAAGCGTATAGTACTCTGAAGTATTATTGCATTTTGAATTAATTTCGTTCGTTTTCCGTGTTATTTATACTTCAGGAATCAACGTAATAAAGTACACATTTTTTTTTGTAAATAGTTTTCCTATCGATGTTTGTTTAGATGAGGTTGTCATCACTAGTTTTAGTACCGCAGACTCTCGCTATGGCCAACAGCGCCAAAATGGCGAATATCAAACAGGCACAAAATCACTTTGATAGACGCCAGTCCAGTGGTATATTGTAGAGACTAGAGGTCAGTGCACGCTATGCACTAGATCCTTAGTATTTTCATTCTCTCAACTCTTACGGCCGTTCCCAATATACTATCTACAGATAGAGATAAATTACTACCTTCTACTGTCAGTAATTAGCTGTCAATAATCTGAAGCTGTCCCAATATACCCCATAAGTCATTGTTATCACCGTATATTGGGACGCGTGAAATGCAATTTCCATACAAACTTCTATCGCTGATAAGGTACACGCTGTCTGTCAATGGTATACCCATTGACAGACAGCGTGTACCACAGATAAGGTGAGTTACCGTGGATAAGTTTATTGGTACAGAAAAGTCAACGATAGTTACGATTTTTATCTCAAGTAAGAGATACTGAATATTGGGAACGGCCGTAAAAGGTCATTAAACGTCGGGTTTACTAAAACATTACTTTTAGACACATCAAATTTGATCACCCATTGGGCTGTCAGGTCATCTAGATACGCTAGTATAGTCTATAGTGGCAGCGATACCCAAGCTAGCGTATAAATAATAGAAGACAACTGTCACTGCCACATAACGTGCCAAATGATTACAATTAGTCAATGAAAAATGACAGTCTAAACAAACCTAACGAAGGGCTCGATAATTTGCTTTCGGAAACAAAAATAAAACTAAATCAAAATGTGTGAAATATTCCCAGAAGTGAATACATGTTGCCTTGTGACGTCAGTTAGGATAGGGATGTTATTGATCTCGATATTAGCCATAGTAAGAATAACCTTATATCATAAATCATCTCGTATATCACCATTCCACACAGACATAAACACTTTCACACAGACATAATATGGAATCCCTTTTATAAAATACATCCGCAGCGCATTGGAAACAGTCAAGGATCATTCACCAGACACTTGGCTTTTTAGCAAGTGGAATTAGCCACAGATATCCTTACACACAGCGCCTTTCTCTCTTTAAGATGAAATCCCTAAACACGTTCCGTAAAATGATTGATATCTTATTTATATCCAAAATACTTACGGAGCTACTCGATAAAATATCTTTCACTGTAACTTCGAGGTGTCCGCGTAAAAGTATTCATAATATTTAGCAGACCTCTTATAATATCAAATTTATGACTGCCCTCCCCGATTATCAGAGCTGGTGAACAATATAACGTGCTTGTTAAAAAACACTCAAATGTAGATATATTCAATGACTCTCTTGCCTCACTTAAAAATTAAATACGACATACTTTTAAGTTATACTATAAAGTAACTATAAACCTAGTAATTAACTTTCACATTTACTTTCATTTTGTACTTAGTTATAAAAGACTTACTTTAAATTATTATTAGTCAATGCTGTGCATTTCTCTTATAGGTGTGCATATTAGAATTGTAAATAATGTTACGAATTTGTTTTTAAAGTGATAACCCAACCTTCTAGGATTAATACACAAATAAAATTTGAAAACAAAATTTTATGAATGATGCGGGACTCGAACCTACGACCTCTCGCGTTCCGTGCGAGTGCTGAGCTAACCGTTCGAGTGACGTATCGTCATAAAATTTTGTTTCAATTTAAACCTACAGCTATTGTCTTTGGTAGTGTTTACAACTAACGTAAGAGAAAAAATTACGTTTTTCTAGATGTCGGGTGTAGTCGTCCTGAGCGTTATGGAGAAATCATCAAATATTAACATGGGAAAAGTAGAAAACCTCACTTATATAAAGGGTAAGAGTATATCAATTTTAAAGACTCTTCAATAAGTAGTCATCCTAAGTTGTTAAGTTAAGTGTTACTTGTAATATTTGATTATTACCGAAGCATAAAAATAAGTATTGTATGTTACTAGCTGACCCGACAGACGCTGTTCTGTCAATAGAAAAAAAAAAGATTGTTAGTATTCGGGAAAATTTATTGAAGTAGGCGTTACTTTGCGGAAATCCATAATTATACAAATGATTTAAGTTTTCTTTAGTGTTAATTCCGCCCATATTTGTTTTTAAACAATTCGACACGTGTTTTTCGAGAGTCTCGTGCCAGATCTTGGCGAGACAACACGTCCTGAGGAGAACAAATATTGGCGGAATTAACACTAAAGAAAACTTTAATCATTTGTATAGTATTCGGGAATAATGTAGTCTAGATCTATCGGAAATGTGTAATCAAAGTTATTGAGTTAAAAATGGAACAAAAACACATTATTTTATAAGGTACTGGGGCTGCTGCTTCGACTGCCGAAGACAGCAAGCGTGGCAAAACAATATGTCGGTCTCAGTAAGTCATACATCTTCGTGCCATCTGGTGTCGAGACACTTGGCCCGTGGGGCCCCGAGTGCGGAGAATATTCAAAGTACTATCTTCTCGCCTCAATAGGGCTACTCAAAACCTAAGCGCTGGCAGCTATTTCGGTCAACGGATCAGCTAGCTATCCAACGTATTGATAGTTCCAATTTAATGTAATCATAGTATTGTAAATATAGTCATACGATTTGTTTTGTTTGAATAAATGATTAATTTTTGTATGTTCGTATTGAAAGTTGTAAGTATAATTACATACTATATATAATTGAATTATATTTATAACTAGCTGACCCGACAGACGTTGTTCTGTTCATATTAAAATAAAACTCTTGCGGGTGGAATTTCGTAAAAGCCGTTCTTAGCTGACCTCTACTCGGCGAAAGGAATATTCCTACCAATTTTCAAGTCTCTACGCCTAATGGTTCCAGAGATATCGTGATGAGTGACTATATACGTGGAAATCTCTTATATATATATAGATGAGAGAGTTGTTTTTTTATTTGTTCATAGTCTACTAAAATTATATATTATGAGATATAGTAAAAATAATGATTAGGATTAATATCGGAGTTGTGTGAACAGCTTTTATGTGGCCGCTTTGAGATTGCAAATTTTTTTAAATATTAAAATGGATAAAGTATTACCCGAGATACGACATATGCCATCAGGGAGATTTCTGTAGACTATTTTGTTATATCTCGAAGGTTTTATTTTAGACAGCGTTTTCGTTGAAAGCTCCCAGACGTCTTATTTTTTCCGACACCTGCAACAAATATCGTTAATGTATACAAAAGTGTGTACAAAAACTTACAAATGATATAAGTCAAACCTTTCTCAAGAACAACGCCACCAACATGGTAGTGGGTAATGGTCATGGAAGGGTAGATTATGGGTACCACAACGGCGCCTATTTCTGCCGTGAAGCAGTAATGTGTAAGCATTATAAGCATTGCTGTGTTTCGGTCAGAAGGGCGCCGCAGCTAGTGAAATTACTGGACAAATGAGACCTAACATCTTATGTCAGTGACAAGCGCAGTTGTAGTGCCAATCAGGACTTTTGGGTTTTTTAAGAATCCTGAGCGGCACTCCATTGTGATGGGTAGGGCGTATCAATTACCATCAGCTGAACGTCCTGATTGTCTCGTCCCTTATTATTTAAAAAAAAAACGTTATGTATTGGTGTAAACAGCATGAAAATCGGTGAAACAGTATTTGAGTTTTTCGCAAACAGACAGACAGACTTTGCTTAATACATAGTGCTTGGCGATTAGGGAGTAACTTATCCGTTTGCCCGTCTTTTATAAAAGAAAAACCTCTGGGGAGTCTTGTATCCAAGAGTAAACATATAACGGCTGATCTTGATGATGTACTTCCAGATCCAGAAGGTGCTGCGTCCGCTTTAAGTGTAATTCTGCCTTCATCGATATCTGCCATAAGCACCATATTTATGATAAGTGGGTTCATATTGCTGTTCGGAACTTTATCAGTAAGTTAAAAGTCAGAATTATTTTTATTAATACTCTTTTTACGACAATAAGGGACGCGACGAGCATGTCGTTCAGCTGGTGGAAATTGATACGCCCAACCCAAAAATTTGAGTGGCACTACAATTGTGCTCGTCACCTTGAGACGATGTCAAGTCTCAATTGCCCAGTAATTTTATTAGCTACGGCGCCCTTCAGACCGAAGCATAATAATGTTTACACATTACTGCTTCACGGTAGAAAAGGGCGCCGTTTTGGTACCCATAATCTAGCCGGCATCCCGTGCAATGCAACTTCCCACTGGTAAAATACTACCGGTAAGATTACAGGCACATTTCCTTTAAAGTCGCAAAGTTTAGGGCTAAGTGTTAAGTGAGTGGGCTCGTGTCGTTCTACGTCTTGTCTTCACACCAGAGCCATTTTTAAATAGAACGGTTAATAATAATAATAATGATCTTTATTAATCAGTTACATTTAATCTTTCTGCTAATGTTATATTTAGTTTAGTTAAATAAAATGAATCATAATTTCCGTATTAGACACCGATTTCTTGGTCATCTTGCTTTACATCATAGGCCTTCCCAAGTGTACTTCAAAAATATCTATCCCTTATTTTCTTCATCCAAGTCACTCCTACCAACTTTTTAATATCATCTCGATGCTTTCTATCCTTTAATTCACTTTTTACATATTTGACACCATTCGGCCACTTCTTTAGTCCATTTTTGTGTCCAGCCCATTTCTATTTTAGTTCCTTTTCTTGTTGTTGCTAATCGAGATTTTTTTTTAGTTTAATGCTAAGTGTAGGTACTTCTTTCCATTCTGTGTTGACAGGTTTCTAGTACTTTGATGTTTTTGTTTGTGTATCTCCAAGTTTGTCACCCGTAGTTCATGCTGGGGAGAACACATGTACCGAATATTTCTTTTTTCCTTTTATTGCTATTTCCGGATTTTCTCATGACATCTTTTAGAATCCAGTGTCTCTTCCTTCTTATGTTTATTCTATTTTTTATTTATTATTTATTCTAGGCCAAATTATTTATTCTGGCCAAGCCATATGTTTATTCCTCTGCATACTTCAATTCAGTGGCATTGTTAGTTTTAATAGGAACTGTGACGTAAATAGTCAACAGCTTTGTTTCCCCTGCATTCGCTAACGGCCGTACCCAATATTCAGTCTATCTCTTACTTGAGATAAAAATCGTAACTATCGTTGTCTTTTCTGTCCCTTTTAACTTATCGACGGTAACTTATCTTATTCGTACACGCTGTGTGTTAATTGGACGACGTATAGCTTACCAGCAATAGAAGTTTGTATGGAAATTGCAATTCATAAGTCATTCTTATCGCTTTTCCGAATAGCGATAAGAATGACTTATCGGGTATATTCGAACAGCTTCAGATTATTGACAGCTAATTACTGACAGTAGAAGGTAGTAATTTATCTCCATCTGTAGATAGTATACTGGGAACGGCCGTAATAGTGCAACCTTATTACTTTTATGTACTAGTTGTTCTATCATGTCATGTCTACAAAACAATATACCGGTTAGTAACTTTTATTTCTACATATATATAGTGTTTTTGTTACTTTTATTTCATTCTGAGTGTAAACGTAATGGGAGTTATTCTGTTCTGAGTTGTTACCCTAACTGGTTCTTTTGCAAGTGTCAAGACGAGACGAACGTAGTACATCGTGTGATCTTCTTGTACGGTGGAGCGCTAACCCTTATTATGCTAATATTAGTTATTAATGGAATCATCGGGCTGTATTGAACAGTTAAGGCGAAGAGTAAGCAGAAACCACGCAAACATGGTGTTGTTATACAAGTTTTGTTGTGAAAGTATAGCATTTCGAGCTATGAACACTACTTAATCATGTTACACATACCCTTAAGTCTTATTTGTAGGTTGCTAATGCTTGCTGTTGGTTATAGTTAACATTGCCGAGCCTTTTTGAACTACCACTTTTCTTTGAAGTTAAACAAATTTTTTGACATGGCGTGACGCATTTTTTTGGTACTTCTCTCAGAAAAGTTATTCTTATAGCTTGTACTTTTTGTGTAGGTTCATTTATTCAGATTAGTAGTGAATAACGAGGATTGTAAGCATATAAACTGTTTTCCACGCAATAATTTTGAAAATATTGGCTTTTTTACATAGATGGCAGGCCGGCAGCCGTGAACTCATATCGCTCAAGGTCGCTGGCATTTAGTGTCGCCTTTTTACTGGAAAATAACAGAATTGTTACATAATAAACTTTTCAACAGTCATGCCTAAAGTTAGTGGTAGTTAAGTAGCGTGGGGCGAGGAACTCGGGGTTTATAAATGAAATTGTGTATTCAATGTACCTAATTGGATAGTTTTCATTCTTCAATATTTTTTTCTCTTTAGTAATGTTAACAGTTTTTTTGGTAATTTTCTGATAACGGTTTAGGTATAGTAATTGTTTCCAATAACATGGAATATATTTTTTTTTTCATTGGAGTAAGACAAACGATCTTACGGGTCCTGATTAAGTGATCACCGCCGCCCGTATCTACTCTCTTTGTTATAATAATAATAATAATATTGACACACTTTTAACACGAATTATCTTGCCCCAAATTAGGCATATATAGCCTGTGTTATGGGTTGCAAGACAACGATATATTTAATACAATATACTTACTTAAACATAATACATATTAACATCCATGACTCGGAAACAAACATCCATATTCATCATATAAATGCTTGCACCTACCGGGATTCGAACCCGGGACCTCTAGCTTAGTAGGTAGGATCGCTAACCACTCGGCTATACAGGTATACAGGTAGTTGGTATGGTAAATCTTTATAACTTACTAGCTATTCCGCGTGGAATAGTTTCTTTGGACATCATTTTTAGGGTTCCTTAGCCAAATGGCAAAAAACGTAACCCTTGTAGAATCGTCATGTATGTCTGTCTGTCCGTATGCCACTGTTTTCCGAAACTATAAGAACTATGCTGTTGAAACTCAGTAAGTAAAAAGAAAATTATTCTGTGAACCGCATTAAGATTTTCACACATAAATAGAAAAAAATATTTTTCATCATACTACTGATAGGTCTTCAAAAATTATGAGGTTTTTTATATCATTTTTTTTCTAAACTAACTAACTAAAATGGGTGTGTGTGTCCCCCCCCCTGTAACTAAGTAGTAAGTTAGGATATCATCCTCACCATCTGGATGTGTGGCGGTCCTCCACAGTGCGGTTTTCAAGGAGCTCCACGTACTACAAAGCTGTGGAATGAGCTTCCTTGTGCGGTGTTTCCGGGACGATAGAACATGGGTACCTTCAAAAAAAGCGCGTACACCTTCCTTAAAGGCCGGCAACGCTCCTGTGATTCCTCTGGTGTTGCAAGAGATTGTGGGCGGTGGTGATCACTTAACAACAGGTGACCCGTACGCTCGTTTCTCCTCCTATTCCATAAAAAAACAAAAAACTTCTAAAATAAGAGAATGTTAAAACTAAAAAAATATTTGATGTACAACTACCGAACCCTTCATGGGCGAATCCGACTCGCACTTGACCGTTTTGTTTGTCTTAAGTAATGCAGATGTAACAGATACAACAGTTTTTTTGTTAATTTTCTAATAACTTTAACTTTCTAATGACTCTTTAAACAGCAATACTTCATATGTGGCCGAACCTACGACCTATAGAGCGCTTAAATGGGGGGCTGGCTTTAAATTCATGCATTTTTTTATGAAAATAAGGGACGAGACGAGCAGGACGTTCAATTGATGGTAATTGATACGCCCTGTCCATTACAATACAGTGCCGCTCAGGATTCTTGAAAAACCCCAAAAATTCTGAGCGGCACTAAAACTGCGCTCGTTACATTGAGACAAAAGATGTTAAGTCTCATTTGCCAAGTAATTTCACTAGCTATAGACTCAGACCGAAACACAGTGATGCTTACAGATTACTGCTTAACGGCAGAAATAGGCGCCGTTGTGGTACCCATAATCTAGCCGGCATATTGTGCAAAGGAGCCTCACTGGTGCATTTCATGTACAATGAGAATAAATGTTTACAATCGTGTGTCCTTCACTATATAAACTTTGTTGATTAAGTGTACTTTAATACTCTATTTAGACAGAACAGTAATTATATCCAAAATATTTTACATTGTTGATTGCTAGCCTAAAGCGGTTCTCTATACACTCAAATATAAATCAAAATTATCTGGCTCACGTAGGGCTCGGATAACGAGTTATCTGGAGCATTTCATTAACTTAGAACCTTCAGACGGAGCTTGTATCTTATATCTTCAACAAAGGCAAGGATAAGTCTCGCTTGATGGGACGTGATGTCCTGCTCGTCGTGGCGTCGTCGGTCGGGTTGCTAACTTTCAAATTCAAATTCAAATACTTTTATTCAAAATAGGATGTGACATCACTTATTGAAAGTAAAAAAATAACTGTCACCCATTCCAAAATGAATGCCTCAGGCCTGAGAAGAACTAAGCGGGCTTTTTTTATCAAAAAATATGTTTACAAAGTAATATTGTACAGTTAAACTTATTATTTAATAGCCTGAGGGTGGTCGCTCCATTCCCAATCTGTGGTATCATTCAGAAAGTCATTTATTTTATAGTAACCTTTACCAGACAAACGTTTTTTAACGATTATTTTGAATAACGTAATAATTTTGTTTTGAACATTTTCTGGGATCTTGTTGTAAAAGCATATACATCGCCCCACAAAAGACTTCCTAAGTCGACTTAGCCGAGTAGTAGGCATTATAAGCTTATGTCTGTTCCTGGTGTTAACATTATGGTTATGACAATTTCTAGCAAATTCACTTATGTGCCTATGAACATACGAGGGGAGGCTGATAAGTAATCTACCTAACTATGAAAGAAAAGACTTTGATGTCTAGTTTTTTTTTTATTTTTCTATATAGTCTCCTGCAAGTGAAATACACTTATGACATTTGCAAATAAGTGACATCATGCCGTTATAATAGTAATTTTTATTTTGCTCGTCAAAATGGTCAGTCACAGCCTCCTTCATTTCTTCGTCCGTCGAAAATCTGCGACCCCTCAATTTTTTCTTTAAATCTTTGAATAAGAAATAGTCACAAGGAGCCAGATCTGGACTATAAGGTGGATGGTTAATTTCTGTGAAGCCGTTTTTGCTCAGGGCTGACCTCGCCGTTAAGGCTGTGTGTACAGGAGCATTGTCTTGTAAAATCAGAACCTTTGCTGAGTTTGCCTCTCCGCTTTTCTTTGATTTGTTCACGAAGCTGGTCAAGCAAGTTTGCATAATATTCAGCATTCATTGTTGTATTTTTAGGCAAATAATCTATCATCAAAATCCCTTCGACATCCCAAAATACGGTGGCCATTAGTTTTCCAGCCGACGGCCGAACCTTGACCTTCCTTGGCGGCTTTTCTCCTTTAAATTTCCATTGCATTGACTCTTGTTTGCTTTCCGGATCCCACTGGCGAATCCAAGTTTCATCACAGGTCACAATTCGAGAGATAGTCTCTTCTTCTTTACCTTTGACCAGGTCTAGAAATGCCTGACAACATTCTACTCGCCTTTGTTTGTCAAAGGGGGTCAACATTCTAGGGACCCAACGCGCGCTCACCTTGGACATGCCCAAATGTTCGTGAATAATTTCATGAACTCGTTCCTTGCTAATGCCCACATCTCTGGCTATCTCCCACTGCTTGATTCGCCGATCTGCAAGAATCAGGTTCTTCACCTTTTCAACATTATCTGCGGTAACAGCAGAAATTGGCCTTCCACTACGTGGGTCGTCTTCCAGGCTCTCACGGCCATATTTAAATTGCTTCGACCAAAACTTTATGACGAATTCAGAAGGACTTGAATCACCAAACACCTTTAACATGCGCTCTCTGATCTGCGTAGGCGTATTTCCTTCTTTACTTAGGAATTTATTCACTGCTCGATGCTCAAATTTCATCATTTTACAATTTTCTTTCGACATGGTGAAATCAAAGCCGCACCAAAAAAACAAAAGCAAGCGAAAAAAAATAAGCGTCATAATTTTGAAAAAGGAATAAATATAGAATATGATTTTGCAGTGGCCAGTTCGATTTTCAAAACTTTCTTTAACAAAGTAGATTTTATATCAGCCACCCCTCGTACATTCCAAAGACTTAACTTTATAACTTCCAAAGAATCTCAGTGCTCTCGCGATGGGTGATCCATCCTGCCATAGGAGATTTTTATTTTCAATTCCATTTTATTTTCGTAATAAGTTTAACATTATATATCTATTTAAAAAAAAATTATGGAAAAGAAGGACAAACGAGCGTATGACACTTGGTGTTAAGTGATCACCGCCGCCCACATTCTCTTGCAACACCAGCGGAATCACCGGAGCGTTGCCGGCCTTTAAGGAAGGTGTACGCCCTTTTTTTATTTGATTTTATTTATTTTTATCCATTTTTAAAAGATCGCTCGAACCGGAGAAGTAGGTGACGAAAAAATCTTGCGCATAGATAATATTTAGTCTTGCCGTAATGAGGAGACAGTTTCTCTATTACGCTAGTATACTAAGTTTATGAGCCTAGTATTGTTTAAATAAAAAGGCATAAAAAGGCATTTATTTTCACAAAATTGATTCCTTTAGAATTCTTTTTGATGTCATTTCTTATACTACTAGATACTACTACCGCTTCGGAAACAAATGGCGCTCTGAGAGAGAAGAAGCGGCGCAAGAAACTCTCCCAGCATTCTTTTTTTATGCGCTCTTTTCAATAAAAATATACAATATTGTACAGTCGCTATAAAATAATCACAATCTAGTCCCAGGCTGTCCGATCATTTAGATATTGAGCAGTGGAGTAATAGGATTTACGACAGAGCCATTTTTTTATAAAACATTTAAATTTATTTATAGATAATGCCTGAACAGTGGCTGGGACTTTATTGTAGAAGTGTATACATTTACCCTTAAAGCTATTATGTATCTTATGAAGCCTACTAGAATTAGTTACAAGCAATCCCTTATTTCTAGTGTTATAATAATGAAAATCACTATTAAGAGCAAAAAGGTGACGATTTTTGTGAACATATATTAAATTTTCATAAATGTACTGACAATAAACAGTCATAATATTTATTTCTTTAAATTTTTCTTTGAGAGACTGTCTATAACCAAGCTGATATATAGCACGAACAGCTCTCTTTTGCAGTGCAAACACTATATCAATGTCAGCAGCATGACCCCATAGTAATATACCGTACGTCATGATGCTGTGAAAATAACTAAAGTACACTAATCTAGCGGTCGCAACATTCGTGTACTCTCTAATCTTTCTAACTGCATATGCCGCAGAGCTGAGTCTATCTGCTAGATGGGTAATATGTGGACCCCACTGAAGCTTTTTATCTAACGTGATACCCAAGAAGACCGTAGTGTCCACAAGTTCCAATCTCTGGTCATTTATAAGTACGTTGGTTTGTACCTCCGCTGTGTTTGGTGTAATGAACCGTAAACACTTTGTTTTTTTACTGTTTAAGTGCAGATTATTCGTCTCAAACCAACGCACTATCTTTGAGAGTGCATTGCTTACCTCGTCATCAATATCCGCACGTCGCTTCACTTTAAAAATAAGTAAAGTATCATCAGCAAACAATACAATCTCATGGCTATCATCTACCACAAACGGTAGATCGTTAATATATATAAGAAACAAGAAAGGACCGAGAATAGAACCCTGTGGAACACCTATTCCCACAGGTTTACCCGAATTGGTTATTAAGGAGTTTGCTACTTTTTGCTATAAACCTTTTGATTTTTAAATATTTCTTTATCTTTTTATGAGAATTTGTTGTAATATAATTCTTATTATTAGTGTAGCTTTCATTTGTTAAATCTACAGTTACCATGCTTTGTTTTTGAAGCAATTCAGACTCAAGTATGTTTATTCGACTTAAAGCCTATTCATATTCAGAACTACATTTGTCAAATGAATTAATGATTTTATGTAAGCTGTCCCTTTCTAAGGTTAAATCTAAACATTTTTGGTGCATGTCTGCCAGCTCGGACTTAAGAGAAGAGTTTGTTTTAAATACTTTTTGAATC
The DNA here is from genome assembly GCA_949711755.1 of Leptidea juvernica. Taxonomy (NCBI): domain Eukaryota; kingdom Metazoa; phylum Arthropoda; class Insecta; order Lepidoptera; family Pieridae; genus Leptidea; species Leptidea juvernica. Next base: position 9,476,191 of record CATIXQ010000025.1, read on the forward strand.
TTCAATTCACTTTCTTCCCGTTCATTTAAAAGTGTTTGACAAAGATCCTTTGACTTCTTTAGCTCCTTAGCAGCACAGCTCAGCTTGTTTTCCATTTCTTTCATGGTAGCCTTCCGGGTTTGCATAGTGAGGCTTGAAGTCTTGGGAACTTGTAGGCAGTAGTTAAGTAACTGTCAAAATATAAAGCTATGTATAATCTTGTTATAATAGTGTGTGAGAAGAGGATACAGGTTTACAGAATCTAGAAATTAACTCCAAAAGTGCAGAACTCAATGGTTTGCTATGGTTAATTGCCAATTCGATTAGTTACTATGAGAAGTTAATTATATTTTTCCTTGCTATTATTAGTATGTATAGTGTAAGAAGGATGATGGTGAATATTGTATGCGGCTGTTGATGTTGTGGTCTTCAGCTCATCTTCCACGTTTTTGTCAAGTTGAGAGAGACAAAGAGGGCCAATGTAGTGAGTATGAACGTAACTCACAACTGTGAGTAGTGTAAAAGTGTTATAAATTGTATATAGCTACGAAACGAACAACGCACTACAACGCTAACAACTATTAAATGTAAGTAAATAGAACAAAATACTTCCCTCATTATTGTTTTTTGAATTTTGTAATATGACAGTTGGGCCGGTACAACTAAGTTAGTATTACATTATCTTCTTGAGATTATTGCGATATACCACACTTATTTTATATAATTTATAACTTTAATGTACACAATAGCAAATCAAGATTTATTGATTTTCAATGTTTCTAATTATTTAAAATAAAATTAAAATCAACTGTTAATTTTACGTCTCAGTGCCAGGGTTGCCAACCTAGCAATCAAATATTATGCAAATATTATGTGAAACTCTGAAGCTGTAAATAATGATTAACGGCCGTTTTCAATAACATATCTATCCTTTGTTTAACTTACTAGAGGTAGACAAATCTATCCTTTCACGCTTACTTACATTTTAATCGCGTATCGACAATGGATTACAAAGCATTGGACTATCGGCCATTCCCAATATTCAGTCTATCTCTTACTTAAGATAAAAATCGTAACTATCGTTGACTTTTCAGTCCCAATAAACTTATCGACGGTAACTCACCTTATCCGTACACGCTGTCTGCCAATGGGACAACGTATAGCTTACCAGCGATAGAAGTTTGTATGGAAATTGCAATTCACGCGTCCCAATATAAGGCGATAAGAATATCGGGTATATTGGGACAGCTTCAGATTATTGACAGCTAATTACTGATAGTAGAAGGTAGTAATTTATCGCTATCTGTAGATAGTATATTGGGAACGGCCGTTAAACTATATTGGACATAACTATGGATAGATAAGATCCTGACACTAAACGGTGACAGCACGGTATCACGGTATGAGTAACAATAAGTTTCTTGCAAATTCTTATTAAAGTTCAACCATTTCTAATTTGTTGTAAATGTTAATGTTTTTGTGCTACATTAATAAATATTTTGTTTGAATAGATTAAAACTATTTGTTATGAATTTTTAAAGTGATAACCTTCACTTCTAGGATTAATACACATATAAAATTTGAATAACAAAATTTTATGAACGATGCGGGACTTGAACCCACGACCTTTGGCGTTCCGTGCCAGTGCTCTAACTGAGCTAACCGTTCGAGTGACGTATCGTCATAAAATGTTAGAGCACTGGCACGGAACACCAGAGGTCGTGGGTTCGAGTCCCGCATCGTTCATATAATTTTATTTGTTGAATAGATCTATTAAATTTAAAATATATATATATATACGAAATATTTAATGTTTTTACATATGTAACACATGTAAAATTATTGCACGTGTTTAAATCTTTAAAAAAATCGTTTCATTCAAAAGCATTGAAAAAAATTATAATTTTAAGAAACGCTTGATTTTTATATTTATCTTTTTACAGTTTCGTTAAAATTATTTTCTGGTATATTTGTAATTTGTATATGTACATCTATAATCTATCTCTTGTTATTTATACGTTTAAAATTAGTTTTAAATAAATTAAACTTAATATAAAGTTCTCTCTCTAAACAACATTAATACACCAATTCCTCGCTACGGCTTGAGACCTTTTCAAATTAATTAAGACTGAGTTGTTGATAATGTAATTAAAATCTATAAATACTGCAGAGGAGAACGTGATCTTGTTTTAATGGGTTTGTTTAGTTTAAGGTATATTTTCTCAGAATTATTAAAATGGATATAGTATGCACAAATAAAACTGAAAACAAAATTTTGTGAACTATGCGGGACTCGAACCCGCGACTTCTCGGGTTCGGTGCGAGCGCTCTATCCAACTTCAACCAGCCAACCGTTCAAGTGACGTATCGTTTATAATATCTTGTATGCTTTGTTCAACTCTCAGGTTGTGGCTTCATCTACAGGATCTACTTTACAGTTGATAACCTGCTCAACCCCAGATGTCGCTCTTGCAAATCTAAACAGTTTGTTATGTTTTAAAGTGAAAACCCTCACTTCTGGGATTAGTTACACAAATAAAACTGATTTTTTTTTTCCAATCGTCATAAAATTTATCACTTTAAAACATAACAAATTGTTTGGATATAGTATGTTATACTTAATAGATAGACATTTGTCATCGCGGACTTTTCGGTAGACCGATATATGATACACAATCCCACTACATATTATTTCATTATATCTGAAAGAGTGAGACAGTGTTTTCGTTGAAAGCTCCCAGCCGGTTTATTTTTTTCCGACATCTCCAACAAATACCGTTCATATATACATAAACTTAACAAATTGCTTATCGTAAATCTTCCTCGTAAAACACGCTATCCATTGGTGAAAACAGCATGAAAATCGGTGCAGCAGTTTATGAGTTACCGCGAACAGACAGACGCGGTGTAATGGGCATGTAATGATTTGTTTTTTGATAGTTAATTAAGCACCCGCACCAAAGAACTATTAAGTGGATCTATTTTTTTGGGATAACAGTAAGGAACTTTTTTTTATCAGAAAATAGCTCAACCTGCATATTTTACAGTGAAAACTTTAGCGGCTTTGAGTACTTTCTTGGGATAGGTATAAAATGTTAAACTCGCGTCAGGACACGTCGCCTGATCGAAAATTCGTAAGACATCCGTTGGAATTGTGAATGAAAGATTTATACTTCAAACTATAGTTCGGCTATTTCATCTCAATGATCATACAGTCATTGGAGCAGTGGTTGAATCATTGTGATTGCGAAGCCGAAACCGCGCGGTCGAGGGATCGAATCTCAGCCGTGAAATATTTTTAAATTTTAATTATTTTGTTCGTAAGCTTTGTCATTAGCGAAGACTCTCCCTATGGCGATAGTTATACTTGTATTTCATTGTTCAAATTTTTGCTTTTGCCTACACTCCCGGAGTGCAACCTTTTTTTTGTAAAAGGGGCAACGGGCAAGAGGATCTCGTAATAGAAAGTGGTGTAGCAACCGCCCATGGACATCCACAACAAACGGTATCGGTTCGGAAAAACAGCAGCCGGTAATTGATTCCACAATGTAGTAGTATGACGCAACAAGTTTCTCCGAAAACGCGCGGTTGTGGAATGCCAGACGTCAAAATGAGGCCCGGTATCCACCAAAGCGGAGAGGAGAGGAGATGTATTTTGATAACCAATCAGATTTCGTTGTTACCACATCTCCTCTCCACTCAGCTCCGGTCGAAATAGATCAAGAGGAGAGGAGAGGAAATGTCTCACATTTCTATAGAATTTTGTGCCACGTCGAGTGATCAACCGGCTTCACACATCCGAAAGCGTTATTTGATCTATACATCACTTGACTGATTTCGATCTCCCACAGCTCACATCTCCTCTCCGCTTTGGTGGATACCGGGCCTTATGCGGTTGGATTTTCACATTTGGCAATGGTGTTTAAAATAAATTGCATGTTTACATTTGTTTGCAAAACTCATTCGGAGATTGATTTCACAAAGTGTGCAAAGGCTGTGCGAGGCAACAAGTTCCTCAGAAAACGCGTGATTGTAGACTTATGTAGAATTGTGTGTTTATATTTGTTTGCTAATCTCATAAAAGATCAAGTTAAGTGAAATAACTTTGACTGTTATATAGGCCAATAGAAATGCAATTCATGATAAATTCACTCTGCCAAGAAAGTAAGAAAGTGGGCCTCGAAATAAATCAAGAGAAGACAAAAATAATGACTAACAGAGAACAGGTACCTATGAGTCTTAACGCAAAATTTATTGAATATATTAACGATTACATTTATTACATTTACCTTGGGCATGAAATATCATTCGAATCTTGCAATGAGAAAGAAAAAGAATGTACTAAAAGCACTTGGTATAAATACTGGTCGATGAAGGAAATTTTCAAATCAAATTTGCCAACGAAGCTAAAAGCAAGAGCCGTAGCTTTTAAAAGACTGTTTAATGCCATGTCTCTCTTACGCTTGTCAGACATGGCCTCTAACCTATAGAAACTTAGAAACAATTTAAGTTTGTCAGAGAGGAATTAAGAGAAGTTATATGAGGCTTAGACTAAGAGACAAAATTAATAATATCACAATAAGAAAGAAAACCAAAACAAAAGATGTAGCCTTATCTGTTCTACGCTTAAGATGGAAATGGGCTGGATATATACAAAGAACAAAAGACGAAAGATGGTCCAAAGTAGTAACGAACTGGTGCCCTATAAATAGGAAACGAAATCGAGGCAGGCCTAGTAAAAGATGGAGCGATGACATAGTAGAAACAGCAGGAAAGATATGGACAAGAAATGTTTCAAGAGACAGCAACGAGTGGAAATTAATGGAGTAGGCTTTTACCGCTTAAGGCGGTCCTTATGTCGAAAATAATAACTAATAATACAAACAAAATAGGTAGTTTTATTTAAAACAGTGAAATACTAACACATACTAATACAATTTATAAGTAAATACCTACATATATAGATGTAAGGATATAAAGGTCTAAATAAAATAAAAAAATTATATAGGTACGTGATTCTAACGTTTATTTGGTATTTTTTTCAATACGCACAGCCACTTTGTGGATTAAATTACCGGCTGCAGTTTAGGCTTAATATTTAAAAAAATTTATGTTTTAAGTCAATAGATTAACTTGGCCATCTAGACTTCTAATTTTATCCACAACGAAGTTCAAGCAGGTCAAAATTGGCCAGAACTGCTTCGAGAAAAGGATGGTACGGTCGTGCTGCTTATTTGTGCTCGACTTGGTAGATGAGGACTATACCCCTTATCTAATATTTTACGACGTGTTTCTCATTTTGTCAGGATGATGAAGGTTTCGTCCAGGTGTTTGTTTGGCTGACCTTCCTCGCAGTTGTGATAGGATTCATCATGGTGGTGGCGATTGCGATCGAGTGCCTCCTGAAGCCCGTTTGCATTCTGAAGGGACTCGACTGGTTGTCGGGGTCCACTCTGCTTATCATGACTGTTGCCTATCTGTTCTGTAAGTGCTTCCTTATACAAATATCTAGTACTTAGGTAACTAAACTCAGCTCAGAGTTTGTAAAGGTGGGTTAGCTGGAATATTAATGATATGATACATAATAGCTTTAAGGGTAAATGTATACACTTTTATAATAAAGTCCCAGCCACTGTTCAGGCATTATCTATAAATATTAAATGTTTTATTAAAAAATTGCTCTGTCTGAAATCCAGCCGAATATCTAAGTGATCGGACAGCCTGGGACTAGATTATGATTACTAAATATTTTATTAAATAGAGTGCAAAAAAGAATGTTGGGAGAGTTTTTGGCGCCTCTTCTTCTCTCTTAGAGCGCCATTTGTATCCGAAGTGGTGGTAGTGTTGGAAGTGATATCAAATATAATTCCAAAGGTATCAATTTTTCAAAATGCCTTTTATACGTGATCTCTTTGAATGATTTTTATAATTTCGCAGTGTGGATCTATTTTATATGCGTGGCCAATACGTACGTATTGAAGGTGATGCCGTGAACACTGTTACTGGAATCATGTGGAATTGTTCAAGCATTGTAAAAATGTGAATATACTATAATATTTCAAATGCTCTGTATTTTTGTGTATCAATTTAAGGAAATTAATCGACAAATCATATAGTAGATACTAATAGAATTGTACCCGTTCTTATGCACGAGATGCAAGTTGATATCACTGGAAAAGCTTTTTCTGTTGTCAAGCAGTGGGTGGCTCCTTTGCACGGGATGCCGGCTAGATTATGGGTACCACAACGGCCACTATTTCTGCCGTGAAAGAGTAATGTGTAAACATTATTGTGTTTCGGTCTGAAGGGCACCGTAGCTAAAGAAATTACGGGGAAAATGAGACATAACATCTCATGTCTCAAAGTGACGAGCGCAATTGTACTGCATTGTAATGGGCAGGGCATATCAATTACCATCACATTTCTATAGAATTTTGTGCCACGTCGAGTGATCAAGCGGCGTGGTGGAGCCCCCTTTCCCCGCTGCCTCCTCACCAAACTTCACACATCCGAAAGCGTTATTTGATCTATACATCACTTGACTGATTTCGATCTCCCACAGCTCACATCTCCTCTCCGCTTTGGTGGATACCGGGCCTTATGCGGTTGGATTTTCACATTTGGCAATGGTGTTTAAAATAAATTGCATGTTTACATTTGTTTGCAAAACTCATTCGGAGATTGATTTCACAAAGTGTGCAAAGGCTGTGCGAGGCAACAAGTTCCTCAGAAAACGCGTGATTGTAGACTTATGTAGAATTGTGTGTTTATATTTGTTTGCTAATCTCATAAAAGATCAAGTTAAGTGAAATAACTTTGACTGTTATATAGGCCAATAGAAATGCAATTCATGATAAACTCACTCTGCCAAGAATGTAAGAAAGTGGGCCTCGAAATAAATCAAGAGAAGACAAAAATAATGACTAACAGAGAACATCCTGCTCGTCTCGTCCCTTACTGTAATAAAAAAAGTTATATATCATTAGAGTTTATTTAGGTTACATTCACTGTATAAATCTCTTTCGACCATTATTGCAGCGTTTACATTTTAATAATGTCAGTAAATTCTAAGCTGTGGCAAATAAACTGGAATGATTCAGACGCCTCGTGGATTTCCTGTCCCGGTGAAAGGAAATGAGAAATCCTTTTAAGGCCGAAACTCACGAAGCAATATATTATGGTCATTTATCTTGTTATTAATCGACAAGAATTGCTGTTTCATATCAATGTAATCAACTAAAAACTACTATTGTTTTGGAAAATCATTTTGGATGTTTGCTGGCCTTAAACGAAAATGCATGGTTCTATTATACAATGTGTCCCGGCATGTAGTAATAAGACTTTGGGAATAGTAACTATATACTATTTTATCGACGAAAATGCCCCATATAGGGGGTCAAATCACAAAACCCTACCAGTCTGCAGCTTCTTGTATTTTTATCTTAGCAAAATTCACCTTAATTTGTTAAACAAAGGGCGATTTAAGTTCTACGTCCTGTAGGGGATCAATATTGATCTTATTTTAAAGGCAAAGGTGTAGAGTAACAAATACTATAGAATAAAATTGGCAAATAAGTGTTTTTTTTGTGATTGCCGAAAGGAGAAAGTTTATTTAACATTTTACTTTTTATTTTATATTTTCTGTCTGGGCGCTTTATTTTATAATTGCGCGAAAACTACATTATTAAGCCATCTTTATTTTCTAATTTAATAATAATATTGAGTTGCTTAACAAATTCATATATGAATCACTGCTCTTGGTCTAATAGTTTAAGAGTTATTGTTGATCAAATAGACGCCTTTTCTTGCGGTCGCAAGCGTAGGCAAGCGACCCAGCTCCGTCGTTGTTGTGAGCGGATACGGAAACATTTTTATAGACCTACATGCGAGGTCACATCGTATAGATATTTTTTTATGAAAATAAGGAACGAGACGAGCAGGACGTTCAGCTGATGGTAATAGATACGCCCTGCCCAATACAATTCAGTGCCGGTCAGGATTCTTGAAAAACCCCAAAAATTCTGAGCGGCACTACAACTGCGGTAGTCACCTTGAGACCATTTGCCCAGCTTACACATTACTACTTCACGGCAGAAATAGGCGCCGTTGAGTAGTGTGTAAGCATTACTGTGTTTTGGTCTGAAGGACGCCGTAGCTACTGAAATTTGTACTGGGTAATGGGTCCCAACCCATAATCTAGCTGGCATCCTGTACAAAGAAGCCTCCCACTGGTAGAGAGTGTTGGAAAAGCTACACAGCCTTATCATTTTAAATGAATTGAAAATAAGGCTATCCATAATATGCATTTTTTCCTTTTGTATATCATACCTCCGTCGTAAAGAAATGGACTTGGTTTTCATCCAAATGCTGTGATTTTTATTGATTTAAGCTTTCGCTAAGATTTGTCTATTTAATTCGACACGAGTTTAGCCTCTACACGAGGCATCCTCAGGAGTTGTCAGAGTCTGTTGACTCTCCAAAATCTGCCAGGAGAATGACTAGTCTCTAGTACAGACAAATCTTGCGATAACAATAAAATCACAATCAAGAGAATTTTTTGATGTTGACAATGTAACATAGGTAGTGACAATAAACAAAAGTTATATTATGTTTTCTAATAATACAACTTTCTACCGTTTTCGGGATGATACGACACGGCTACCTTGAAAAAAAGCGTGTACACCTTCCAGGCCGGCAACTGTCACTGGTGATCACTTATCACCAGATGACCCGACCTGTATGCTGGTTTGTTCTCCTTTTCCATGAAAAAATACAGGTTGCACTCCGGGAGTGCCGGCAGAAGTGAAAACTTGAACACTAACGTTGTGCATTTTTGAATATTTCGGAATTCTTCTTCTTCGTCGGATTACTCTTGACAGAGCAGTCGTGGTCACGTCGAACGACGAACGATTCTACGCCAGCTATCCCTGGCTGTTGCTTCTCTGGCACATGTGTTGAGGGGAGTATTTTTTAGGGCTTTGATCTGGTCTGTCCAGCGCATAGGGGAGCGTCCTCTTGACCTACTGCCGTTGACCCTTCCCTGAACAACAAGTCTCTCTATGGCATGCTCTCCACGTCGCGTGGTATGTCCGAAGTATCTGAGGATACGGGCTCTGACTAAAGATGAAAGCCTTTCATGAAAGCCATTCACCTTGAGCTCTTCAAGTATCGAGACGTTTGTGCGGCGTTGTTTTTTTTTTTTATGGAATAGGAGGACAAACGAGCGTACGGGTCACCTGGTGTTAAGTGATCACCGCCGCCCACACTGCAACACCAGAGGAATCACAAGAGCGTTGCCGGCCTTTAAGGAAGGTGTACGCGCTTTTCTTGAAGGTACCCATGTCGTATCGTCCCGGAAACACCGCACAAAGAAGCTCATTCCACAGCTTCGTGGTACGAGGAAGAAAGCTCCTTGAAAACCGCACTGTGGAGGACCACCACACATCCAGATGGTGGGGATGATATCGTAACTTGTGGCGTGTCGTGCGAAGGTGAAATTCGGCGGCAGGAATCAGGTTGAACAGCTCTTCGGAACACTCCCCGTGATAAATGCGGTAGAAGACACACAATGAAGCGACGTCTCTACGCCACGCCAAGTGATCCAGCCGTTCACAGAGTACTGGGTCCCCGACAATTTGAGCTGCTCTGCGTTGCACGCGGTCAAATGGATCGAGCTGATACTGGGGTGCGCCAGACCAGAGATGACAGCAATACTCCATGTGTGGCCGGACCTGCGCTTTGTAGAGCGCTAGTATGTGGGCCGGCTTGAAGTATTGCCGTGCTCTATTAATGACGCCCAGTTTCTTTGAAGCCAATTAGGCTTTGCCTTCCAGATGACCACGAAATTGGCAATCGCTCGAGATTTCGAGACCCAGTATTCCGATACTAGGCGAGGCTTTGAGGGAAGTGTTGTCGAAGAGCGGTGATACGACAAATGGGGTTTTTTTTTGTGGTAAACGCGCAAACTTGAGTCTTCTGGGGGTTAAATTGGACAAGGTTCAATTTTCCCCATTCCGCGACCTTCTCAAGAGAGGACTCGATAGAAGACACAAGTTTCTCCCGGCACTGGTCGACGATTTCCCGAGAGAGACCTGCATGGCCCGTGTATATGGCATCACTGCTGTCGTCTGCATAGCAATGAATGTTGAAGGTGTCCAACATATCATTGATATGCAGAAGAAACAGCGTGGGAGACAGCACACAGCCTTGGGGCACTCCAGCATTCACGGGCTTCGGGTTCGAGCAATATCCGTCGACAACGACCTGTATGCTACGCCCAGTGAGGAAGCTGGAGGTCCACTTGCACGAGCTCTCGGGAAGCCCAAATGATGGAAGTTTGGAGAAGAGCGCCTTGTGCCATACACGATCAAAGGCCTTCGCTATATCCAGACCAACTGCCAGGCCTTCCCCCTTGCTTTCAATAGCCGCCGCCCATCTATGTGTTAGGTATACCAGAAGATCGCCAGTCGACCGACCATGGCGAAAGCCGTACTGCCGGTCGTTGATCAACTGGTGACCCTCAAGGTATACCAAGAGCTGGCGGTTAATTATGCTCTCCATGATTTTGGAGAGTAGGGAGGTAATAGCAATAGGCCTGTAGTTTGCCGGATCCGAACTGTCTCCTTTTTTTGGGATCGGATGGACAAGGGCTGACTTCCATGAATCAGGGACTACGCCTTTTGAATAAGAGTGCCGGAATAAACGCGTTAGCACCGGCGTCAACTCAGGGGCACACGTTCTAAGCACGATTGGAGAAATGCCATCCGGCCCGCTCGACTTCCTGACGTCCAACGAAAACAGAGCTCGCCCAACAGTTTTCCGTCGGAACTGTACTTCAGGCATGGAGCTCTGACACCGCGGGATGGTCGGCGGTGTTTTTCCGTTGTCGTGTTGGCTTTCTCTTTTGCCGTATGGGCCAGGGTGTCATTCCTCATGTGCAACGGCGGCATGGACGGCTGGTTGAAGTTACCAAGATCAGCTTTCGACAACGACCAGAACTTGCGTGTTCCGGTCGGGTAACTGGAAAGCTGCTCGCCAATTTTGACGACGTGCTTCGATATCGCACGGGCGATTTGCCGCTTAAAAAATCTGGAGGCACGGTTATATTTCCTCTTCAGAATTTTGCAGTTCGGATCCTTTGAGCCCAGCGCCGCAACCCAAGTTCGATACGCCTGTTTTTTGCAGTCAGATGCTGCTTTAACTGACGCATCGAACCAGGGCTGTGATCTGCTTGGTATAAAAATATCCATGCCCTGCAGCATCACATCGGCTACTGCAACGGCGCAGGCACTAGGATCATCCGAAGGGAAACAAACCCTGCCCCAAGGGTAGGATGCAAAAAAGGAACGCATCCTATCCCAATCTGCTGACTTGTAGTGCCAAACGCGGCGGTTCGCTGGTGGTCTGCGACGGTGGCGTCGGATAGGCAATACACTCCTGACCAGGCAATGGTCGGACGTTCCGAGAGGGGCGTCGACAGAGACCTGGTAACCATCGGGATGTGTAGTCAGCAGAAGATCTAATAAGGACGGCATGTGGCTATCCACATCCGGGAGCCGCGTCGGCGACTCAACCAATTGGGACAGACCATACGCCAATGCAAAATTATGCACAGATCGCCCTGCGTAGTCTGTGGTACGTGATCCAAGCCATTCGGCATTGTGCCCGTTGAAATCACCCAAGACTACGATTTCAGCGGAGGGGATCTGAGCAAACACGTCATCAAATGCCGCTTGAACGCAGCCCATGAGGTGATCCGTTTCTGCGTTACGACTATGGGACCTGTAGACACACGCATAGATGCGGACGCGGTCCTCTAAATCTACGCGGAGCCAGAGAGTAGACAGGCCTCTACCCTCAAAATTGCCGAGACGGCGACAGCAGATATCCTCCCTAACGTACACACATACCCCGGCATGAGGCATAAAATTACGCTCAATTTTGTACCCGGGGTACGTTAAATATGACGTATCGCTAGGTCGAGATATCTGCGTCTCCGTAAGGAAACACAAGGCCGGCTGCGCCGTCTCAAGGTGGTGGTGGACGGCGTTTAAGTTGGAGTGAATTCCCCGGAAGTTACAAAAGTCCACATTAAGCGTGGAGCGGGGTGCCGTGGTGTTGCTGCCCTGTTTGTCCTGTGACATACGCGGTACTGTGCCCTCCCCAGAATACGAGGGGCAGCCCGAGCGCGAATGCTCGGGGAGGGATTCTCCGGCTCTACAAGAGCCGGTACCCTCCTGGGGTAATTTCTCTTTAAATACCGCTCTCATATTTTGTTGGGGGGGGGAAGGACGGGGGGGAATGGCCTCCGGTCCTCGACACTAACCTATGCGAAACATAGCGGCACTAGGCCGCTACTTCACGCCGGTATTCTGTGCGAGTGTGGTAAGTAACCCGGACGAGTCTGGCCCGATTGTGCTGACGTCATAAGACAGCAGCGTGACTCTCCCACTTTCAAAAAGCCCGTAGTCGCCTCTTACGCCCCGGGGCAGCACAGGGCAAAATACTCGTACTGTGTCCAAGATACTCGAAGCATTCGTCTCCAACACCACATTTCTAGTGCGTCAATCCTTTGTCTCTCTCGTTCTTTGACTGTCCATGTTTTGGCACCATATAGTTTATATTATATTTTGGAATAGTTGGGGAATAATTTCGCACGAATTGCTTCATTTATCAGTACGTACTAGCATTTATGTGTTTAAGTACAATATTCATTTATTGCGCTATCGTACACAAAAATGACAATTTGTATTACACAAAAATTTAACACTTCAGAAGTTTTACAATTCAACTAAAGTAAAAAAATCAACCTTCATTCATAATAAAACTGTAAAAATATTTCAGGCATGAGATTAGATCCCTCGACCTCGCGGTGTTTCGGAATCGCAATCGCAACGATTCAACCACTGGTCCAATGACAATATGATCATTCAGTTGAAATAGCTGAACTATAATTTGTTATAAGTATAAATCTTTCATCTATAATTTTAACGACTTTCTTACGAAGTTTCGATCAGGCCACGTGTCCAAACGCGAGTTTAACATGTTATACCCATACCTAGAAAAGTGCTCATTGCCGCTAAAGATGTTTTCACTTTAAAAAAAAATACAAAGCTAATGTTTACCAGTGGGAGGCTCCTTTGCACAGGCTGTCGGCTAGATTATGGGTACCACAACGGCGTCTATTTCTGCCGTTAAGCAGTAATGTGTAAACATTACTGTATTACGGTCTGAAGGGCGCCGTAGCTAGTGAAATTACTGGGCAAATGAGACTTAACATCTTATGTCTCAAGGTGACGAACGCAGTTGTAGTGCCGCTCAGAATAATTGGGGTTTTTTAAGAATCCTGAGCGGCACTGCATTGTAATGTTCAGGACGTATCAATTACCCTCAGCTGAACGTCCTGCTCGTCTCGTTCCTTATTTTCATTAAAAAAAATCTAAGTAAGCGAACCAAACAAAATATAAGCAATACTAATACCTGTTTTGAATGAGATTGAGTAATGGCTTTATGACTCTCATAATATTCCACTCAACAAAGTAAAACATATGAGGGTTGAAAAGCTTTGTGGTTAATGTAGAATGATGAATACCTGTGTGTATAAGTAATTAGCTTCAGACATTGAAATTATAGACAGCGCTGATCGAATTACATCGCATTTACATAGTGTTCAGTAGTACTCGATGCCTTATGATCGATATAGCCTCAAGGTGGACTACTCCCTACTAATATGTGAATGTAAGTTTGTTTGTTACCCTTGAACCGATTTTGATGAAATTTAGTACAGCGATAGACTAGAGCTCGGGAAAGTACATAGGCTAAATGTTATCCCAGAAAAATTCGTGGTTCCCGCGGGATTTGTGAAAAATACAAATTCACGTCGATGAGCTAGAACTATAATAATAGTAGGTTTAGTTTGCCATAGCAATATTCCTCCTTAAAATATGTTAGGGACGGCAAAAATGAGAACCGGAATTATAGGACATGAGATAATCTTAAATTCCGAACTTGCTTATTATTTTTAACAACCCTTTATGGTTTTTTTCGCTCCGAATAGTCCGTCTATAATATACTATAAGTATTTGTTATAAGCCCCTGATCTACTGGCATTAAATTCTTTTATAATATCTTAATAATGATTATTTTTTGAGCTCTTGTTCATATTAAAAGCAATGTTATGGGGAAAAAACCAAAAAATACAGTAATTTTTAGACAAAGTTTTGGTGGACTACCAGACCTGCTGTCAGTAGGTGAGAATATTATTAAATCGGGCCTTTGGTACAAGAGATCCAAGAAAAAGTCACCATTTATTATGAAAGGTGTGACGTAAGTAGAAAAAGACACGAGACAGGCAATGACGAGACTGTGGCGAATGGATGTCCGATGGAATCTGAACCTCCCCCTCTGGGCGACAGGCGGGATTATGGTTTTGGCAATCAAAAACACGGCATTATAATGTAAATACGTGTGCCTTCACTCAAATATGTGCGAAGGGAACGATGGCTCGTCTATGCGTCAACTCGTGAACGGTTGCTGTTTGTGGTGCCAGATCGATCTGTTAAGGTGGGAACGCACTACAGCGGCGCTGCGCTGCGCGTCGCTAGACGGTACCTATCGCACTACAACTGCAGCAGTAAGCGGCAGCTCTCCTCATTTCTATAGCACTTTGCGTGCGAGCAACATTACAAGATGAGCGATAGTGACGAGAATTTGGACATTATTTCTTTATTGTGTGCAGAAGAAGAAATTATTAATGGAAGACAAAAAAAATTCAAAGCCAAATAAACTTTATTCAACTAGGCTTCAACTAAGCGCTTTTAAATCGTCACTATAAATTGTTCTTTTAAATTACTGAACCTACCATAATGTTCGGAAAAAGTAGAGCTCTCGAAAAGAACATACAAGAAATACAACGGCCAAATTTTTTCAATCATTAGAGTATTTTAAAATGGCTGTAATATACATAATAAATTAGTTTATGAACGAAATAATAATTAAATTAAATGAATAAAATTATAATTTAAATTTAAATAATTATTAAAATTAATTAAATTATAAGACAAAATTCTATAGACTTAACAATTAACAGTATGCATACAGAAGCGACGTGTCACCTGCTGTGTCGCACTGAGCGTCGCTGCACTGCGGCGCGTCAAAATATTCTCTCGGAGGCAAGTGTGCCGCGACGCGCAGCGACGAGCTAATGCGTTCCGGCCTTTATAGTTAATATATCATTGTATTTGTTGGATGCTATTACTAATTGTGACAGTAATCACGACCTCCATGTTCACGAATCATCCTTACACAAACAATGAATTCAAGCTCTAAAGGTTGATGCATCCAATATACGATAGTTAATATTTATAGAGCTAATCTTTATTAATTTTATGGAATATTCGATATTTAAAACGATTTTAACTGAAACAATTCATATATTGGATGCAGCACCTTACAATTTGTATATTACAGCCATTGTAAAATACTCTATTTGACTGAAAAGAGTGGCCGTTGAGGTTCTCATATGTTCTTCTGACGACCACAACTTTTCCGAACATATGGTAGATTCAGTAAATTAAAAGAAATATTTATAGTGACGATTCAAAAGTGGTATGTTTAATCCTTATTCAATAAATTTTATTTGACTTTGACCCTTTTTTTATATAGTAGATCAATTATTTGATACAGAAATGGCAATAAAATTGGTTAATTTACAGATATTAAGTCCCTGCAAGGACAATATAAAATGGTTTTTAACCGACTTCAAAAAGGATTTTATGAACATTTTTAATGAAAATTTTTGTCAACGCGGATGAGATAATTGTTTATTGTGTACGACTTTTTGAAGAGTTTGCATTCCGGTTAATTACATATTATTATAATTAACTGACACTAAAAACTAAAAAATAAAAACAATACGTTTAAAAACTTGAAGTCGGTTTTTTTAAACGTATAAATAATCGTTAGAATCAAAAGCATAACGAGAAATAAAACTTATTAGATGACCCTTCAAAATAATAACATCAAAAATGTATATACCTAGGTCTTCAAGGTATTTGGCTTCATCATTATAAAATTTAAATTTTATTATGTGTAGACGGCCTTATTTCTTACGGAACAAAGAAATATAAAACATTCGTCGTTAGTCCGTAACGAGGGAAATAGCGTCTGCGATTAATATTGATGATCGGTTTACTGTGGGTCCGCGTCGAGGAACTGAGGATCCGTGACGTCACGGCTATGTATTTAGCTTAAGTGGTGTGTTCTCACAAGATTTTGTAAACAATTTGTTATTTTAAAAGTGGTATCCTTCAGTACTGGGATTTATTATACAAATTAAGTCAATTTCCTAATATGAAATTATTGTGGTTGAGCAGGTTATCAACTAAGAAGATCCTGTAGATGGAGCCACAAGCTGAGAGTTGGACAAGATATATATGAAATGAAATTTTATTTGCAAGAAAAAATTGTAGTTAAGATATTAACATATTAATATATTTAATAATCCAATATCTTTCGTCAATTGGACGTAGTTCCAAGCCACAAACATCACATTTTAAGGAATTCGTGTTTAAAGTTTAATAAATATTAGTGTATTTTTTTATGGAATAGGAGGACAAACGTGCGTACGGGTCAAATGTTGTTAAGTGATCACCGCTGCCCACAATCTCTTGCAACACCAGAGGAATCACAGGAGCGTTGCCGGCCTTTAAGGAAGGTGTACGCACTTTTTTTGAAGGTACCCATGTCGCATCGTCCCGGAAACACCGCACAAGGAAGTTCATTCCACAGCTTTGTAGTACGTGGAAGAAAGCTCCTTGAAAACCGCACTGTGGAGGACCGCCACACATCCAGATGGTGGGGATGATATCCTAACTTGTGGCGTGTCGTGTGAAGGTGGTATTCCAAACACGTGGGTTACTTAGTCATGATGTCATTTAAAAAGTGACAGTAGGGCTGACATTTTTTGTCAGTCCGTTAATATGAATCACGTGACCAGTTTTGTGTTCTTAACTCAATTTCGACATGATTGTGGTTTGGAACGCTTTTCTGGAATTACGTCCAATTGACATGCAAAATGTTATGTTATAGAGTTGTCTAAGTACCAACACACTACACGTCTTCACAGCTGTCATCTAGCAATATAAATGCAATAGCAATTCTTGTCACGCGCAATCTCTTATCTGGCCTGAGTCCAGTTTTTATTGGTTCACTAAGTTCGGCCATTGAGAGTTTTAGTTTACTTTGGCTCACATTCAGTGTGCTGACGAGAGCTGCGAACAAACTTATTTGGTATTTTTTAAAGTTCTATCTCTCTAAAGGAAATAATGTGGTAATTGATCTCCTCAAATGTAAACATAATATTATCTAATAGAGTTTGTCAAAAGCAAGGTTTTTTTTAATGAAACACAAAAGGGTTCAAGTCAACCAAAATAATTGCTTTTTTTTTAAATAAGGGACGAGACGAGCAGGACGTTCAGCTGATGGTAATTAATACGCTCATTACAATGCAGTGCCGCTCAGGATTCTTGAAAAAACCCCAAAAATTCTGAGCAGCACTACAACTGCGCTCGTCACCTTGAGATATAAGATGTTTGGTCTCATTTGCCCAGTAATTTTACTAGCTACGGCGCCCTTAAGACCGAAACACAGTAATGCTTACACATTACTGCTTCACGGCAGAAATAGGCGCCGTTGTGGTATCCAAAATCTAGCCGGCACCCTGTGCAAAGGAGCCTCCCACTGGTATGTGTTCAAAGATATATAAATTAAATAAGTTTAATTTTGTACTATGTCTTACCTAAGAAATAGTTTTTTTAAGACAAACTATCTGACAAATACTATTTGCTAGATGTATTCATAATATATATTGGAGTATTAAGTACTTTCATATTTCTTGTTATTAGAAACATTCACATCGTAAATAAATCTGGGGTAGTAATTCGATCAAACCCCTTGAAAGTGTAATGGATAAAAGAGGAAATAATTCAAAAGGCGTGTTGGTTTGAAACGTTAATTAAACTGTAAACCGATGTCGATTTTGCCGCTACAAACATGTTTCATTAGGAAATAATGCAGTAAATGCTATAATATCTCTATATCGCAATCTGGCTCTTAGGTAGCTATATCAGATTTCGTGTTCATGGATTTTACTTATTTTTACGCAGATTCTTAATTTATTTTCTGAAATATAAGTAACCAAGGTTACTCTTTAACATTTAAGATATTTGCCAGTGGAAAATCCCGTAAAAATCAGCCATGCCATATCAGAAGGATAACATATTAAAAATATTAATAATGACAAAAGTTTTATCGTTCTATTCCAGTGTATATGTCGTAAAACCAGGCCGTCAAATTGTAAGAAATGAAGTCGATTGACAATCTACCGGTAAATTATAATCACTCGTGAAATTATAATATCACGGCTTTGACAATATACCTGCGACAGATACATTCATTTTATGCCATTAGGATAAAGTGGTTATATTCACATTACAAGCAGGCACTTTCATGTTTATATTTGTTTACATATTATATTATGTATAAATAATAAGTGGGTGAACATAAAATATTAATACAAAATGTAGATTATTATTAAACCATATACAAAAAATATTTCTGTATGAAAGTTGGATGTTTCAGTGTTATAACTGGTATAAAACCTAAACATTTTCGTACGTTTTAAAGTGATTACCCTCACTTCTGGAATTAATTACACAAATAAAACTGAAAACAAAATTTTATGAGCAATGCGGGACTTGAACCCGCAACCTCTCGTGTTCCGTGCAAGCGCTCTTTCCAACTGAGCCAACCATTCGAACGGTTGGCTCAGTTGGCTGGTATTAAAATTAAATGAAATGGAAATAATTAATTGGTGGATATAATTAACATTTCTAGTTTAAATTTGATTATTTTCTTCAAAATATTTCATTAACAGATATATTTAATTTAATACTACGAATTTAGCATAGCTTTCACTGCAACACGAGCCTAACAAAGCTACTTTAAAAGCCCCAGTTAGACTGTTTCTTATTTTCCACAGACACTCCGCAAATGCTATTACTTTTAAGACTGCAATGAAGAAGTGGGTTTTATTTCTTTAGTTTGTAGAGTGCAGTTTTCAAGAAATGATGAAAAACAAGTGTGACCTTTCTAGTACACTTCTTGTGGGATCGGTACTTAATCTTAGCTGTAGGCGAGTTGGAGTGTCTCTTGACTGAGCGATGCCCTGCTATCGATGGTATAAGGACTATGTTACATTATTGAACGTAACTCGAGTATGCAAATGCATTATCGCCTGTCGACTCCATAATCTGCATGTAGTCAATATTGAAATTATAAACTTTGTCAAACAAGCTTTAAGAAATATATTAAAGCTTCTTTGTAAAAGAAGGCTTGCTATAGTATAGTAGATTATATAGAGGATAATGTTTCATGGTTTTTTTCTGGTTCTGCACAGGCCACCTAAAATTGTATAATATTATATTAAGTAGGCTAAGTTGGATAGACTAATTTATCATACATACATATACTTATCAAACAGATACATAATAGCTTTAAAGGTTAATGTATACACTTTTATAATAAAGTCCCAGCAACTGTTCAGACATTATCTATATAATTATAATAAATCTGTAGATATCAAATTTCAGTAATAAGAAAAAAATGCGCAAAACTGAATCAGGGGATGTAAGAAGAGAAATAAAACAAGTCCCGATTTTTTTTAAATTTATTTTTTCTCTGTCTGTTTCTCTGTTTGTACGTGGTAATCTCTGAAACTATTGTACCGATTTGATTGTAATTTTGCATGATGATACCTTACATTCCCGGTCAACATCTTAGATACTTTTTATCCCGAAATATTAAAAGGTTCAGTGGGACAGTTAATAACCTATAGTTACTTATATAGCGTAGTACACAACAATTTATGAACATAAGTTAATGAAATTCGGCATGTTGGTACTTTATATTGCCGGTCAACATCTTAGATACTTTTCATCCCGGAAAATTTAAGAGTTCCCGTGGGACAGTTAAAAACCTATACTTACTTATATACCGTAGTACCCAACAATTTATGAACATAAGTTAATGAAATTTGGCATGTTGGTATCTTATATTGCCGGTCAATATCCTAGATACTTTTCATCCCGGAAAATTTAAGAGTTCCCGTGGGACAGTTAAAAACCTATACTTACTTATATACCGTAGTACCCAACAATTTATGAACATAAGTTAATGAAATTTGGCATGTTGGTACCTTATATTGCCGGTCAATATCCTAGATACTTTTCATCCCGGAAAATTTAAGAGTTCCCGTGGGACAGTTAAAAACCTATAGTTACTTATATACCGTAGTACACAACAATTTATGAACATAAGTTAATGAAATTTGGCATGTTGGTACCTTATATTGCCGGTCAATATCCTAGATACTTTTCATCCCGGAAAATTTAAGAGTTCCCGTGGGACAGTTAAAAACCTATACTTACTTATATACCGTAGTACACAACAATTTATGCACATAAGTTAATGAAATTCGGCATGTTGGTACCTTATATTGCCCGTCAACATCCTAGATACTTTTTATTCCGGAAAATAAAAGAAATCGCGTGGGACAGCTAAAAAACCAATAGTTACTTATATAGTACACAACAACTTATGCACATATATTTAATGGAATTTGGCATGTTGGTACCTTATACTTCCGGCCAACATCTTAGTTACTTTTCTTCCCGAAAAATTATAGAATTCCAGTGGGGCAGTTCAAAACCTTTAGATACATGTATAGCATAGTACACAACAATTTATGCAGATATTTTAATAAAATTTACCATGTTGATACCATACCGGTGAAAACCTCAAATACTTTTCAACCCAGAATATTAAAGAGTTCTCGTGGGATTATTAAAAAAACTATAGTAGCTTATATAGCTTAATGCACAACAACTTATACACATAATTTAGTAAAATTTGACAATTTGATACCTTATATTCCCGGTCAACATCTTGGATACTTTTTATCCTTGAAAATTAACGAGTTCCCGTGGGATAGTTAAAAAACTATAGTTTCTCATATAGGTTAGTACACAACAACTTATGCGCCTCATTTAGAAAAATTTGTCAAGTTAATACCTTTATACTGACGGTAAAAAAATGCGAATTATACAATTTACAAATCCCATAAAAGTGACGGGTTTCTACGAGAACGTAAAACATTTAAAAAAAAATAGCCCAGCATAGCGTCAAATTTTGACTATTAACTAGAGTATAACTAATATACTAACAATTTTAATATCTATTGATTATCGGCAAACGGTAGTTCGGTTACAACTTGTCTTCCGACAAAGGCCTCCTCTAAAGCTCTCCAGTCTTTTCTCATTTTTGCAGTGCGAGTCCATGTTGAACCCGCTTTTAGTGAACGAGAAATAATTTAACACAAAAATCAATTGGAGTCATCCGGTGGGAGCTCCGCTCAGCTTCGCTCAATTATCATATTAATATACATAACATTTAAGTCATAACCTAAGCTTTATACAAGTTAAACAATTACAATATTAAAAAGTTGAAATTACATAAATTAAATTTGAAAACAAAATTTATGAACGATGCGTGACTCGATCCCGCGACCTCTCCCGTTCCGTTCTAGCGCTCTTTCCATTGAACCAACCATTCGAGTGACGTTGATAAATCTTGACAGTCTTGTCAAGATTTATCAACGATTCAACTCTCAGGTTAACGATAGTAGATTAGGTTAAGTTATTACTTTCGTCGGGAGTCCCGAGATGTACACTTTTTTAACACTGTTATTTTTAACTTTTATAATAATAAACACACCGTTTGATGAGCAACGGTAAGTCACCCACAAATTTAACAGAGATTATAAATTTATTATGTCTAGACATTGCCTATTAGTGGAACGCTCCGAAAAGCATGCAAAATTAAATATACACATGTATCGATTTTTAACAGTCTGAAGAGAAAGGGTATTCCTTAAAATAATTAACATTATGTGAGTAAGGAGTAACAGGTAACGTAATTACAATAGTTCAATTTTCGACGCGGTGTTACTAGGAATCATTAGGACTAGAGAAATACCCTTCAAATAATAATAATAACATGTAAGGGGATTGAAGTAAGTTACGAGAAATTCAACTGTTATTCAAATGTGTACTAAATACTCTACACTTGCGAAACTCTTACCCCCTTATTCGTAATGGTCCGCTAACTTTAAACAGCCGCTAAGGAGTGTTTTTTTCTCATTCTGACTTAGGTCAATAGAAGAAGACAGAGTGAGAATTAGCAACGCCTTAAGTTAGCAGACTATTATGAATAAGGGGGTTATTATTTTTCTAGCTTATGCCCGCGGCTTCGTCCGCGTTGATAAAATAATAAGCAAGTTTGGAATTGAAGATTATCTCATGTCCTATTCCAGTTCCGGTTCCCGTTTTCGCTCCCGTTCCTTAGATATTATATGAATCTTATTTCGAGGAAGATTTCTATGGCAAACTAAACCTACTATTTTTTGCTTCTATATTTACTTCAAAGACAGTCAACTCGGGTGGTCTCTTGTCATTTAACAACTGGGCAACAGCTGGTATTCATAGGAGCAGACAACGGTTATATGAACTATATAGTGAGAGATCATCATGTAATCATAATGTATCTTTCCTTGTATATGTGAAAAAATATTCAAAATTATTTAAGAATGTATGTACTATTGCTAAGTCAATGCATATTAGAGAAATAATTAAAAATGCTTCAAATAAAATAAAAGTGACTTGGAAAGTTATTAACTGGGAATCTGGAAGAGCGAAAGACTGCAAGTTTGAATATAATCTAATAATAAACAATACAAAAATCCACTCTGAGCAGTAGCTTCTGCTTTTGAGATTTTTTTTTCTGACATTCCAGTTTCCATCTCAAGCACCCTTGTCTCCTCCACCAGTGTTGCCGAGTCACTTCTTTTGGACAATGTTAAGAAATGTAAACAAAATTTCAAATTCAGTGTTGTTAGCCCAGCAGAAATAATTAAAACTTTCAGATCCTTAGAAATGAAAAAAACTGCTGATATATGGGGCATGTCTGTAAAAATAATAAGTTCTGTTATTGACGTCATAGCACCATATCTAGCACTAGTTTTTAATAGCTGTATTGAACATGGCGTGTTTCCTGACCTTCTGAAGTATAGTAAAATTACACCAATATTTAAATCGGGACTCACTTCTGACCCGAATAACTATCGCCCTGTTTCGGTGTTGCCGACCCTTAGTAAAATTTTTGAAAAAAATATTTTAAGCCAAATGCTTACTCACTTTAACACTTATAAGTTACTTCATATAAAGCAATTTGGCTTTACTAGGGGACGCTCGACTACGGATGCAGGTGTTGAACTCATCAGGAATATTTTTCAGGCCTGGGAGGAATCACAGAATGCACTTGGTATCTTCTGTGATTTATCTAAGGCTTTTGATTGTGTTCAGCATTCAACGCTGGTCAGGAAGCTATGCCACTATGGTATAAGAGGATCTGCACTCGATCTTCTGATCTCATATTTAAATAATAGGATTCAGAGGGTCGAGGTGAATGGCAGGAGATCTCCTGGGACTCCTCTCGGTATGGGGGTACCACAAGGGTCTATTCTTGGACCCTTCCTCTTCCTAATTTATATAAATGATCTACCTAACCTTGTAGAAAAAAAACACAAGTTGGTATTGTTTGCGGATGACACTTCACTTATATTCAAAGTGAAACGAAGCCAAGTTTTGTATGACGAAGTAAACAATGCTCTATCTGACATCGTGTTTAACTGGTTTAGCGCCAATAACTTATTGTTAAATAATCATAAAACCAAATATATTAAATTCACCGCGCCAAATGTCAAAAATGTAGATGCGAATATCTTATTAAATGGAGAGGTGGTAAAACCAGTGGAATCTGCTATATTTCTTGGCATTACTCTTGATTCCAAATTGCAGTGGGGCCCCCATATTGAAGGATTGGCGAATAGGCTTAGTTCTGCAGCACATGCGGTTAAGAAAATTAGACGGTTAACTGACATAGATACAGCGAGATTAGTATAATTTAGTTATTTTCATAGTATTATGTCCTATGGTATATTGTTATGGGGCAGTGCAGCCGATATTAATACTATCTTTGTGCTGCAGAAGAGGGCTATTCGCGCGATTTATAACCTAGGTCCTAGAGAATCATTAAGAGAAAAATTTAAAGAAATAAACATTTTGACTGTTGCTTCTCAATACATTTTCGATAATGTTTTGTATGTTCATAAGCACATTTTTTTAGGAATTTTCTAGAAACTGTGACATTCATAATGTTAACACGAGGAACAAACACAAACTTGTTATGCCTACTACTCGGTTGGGTCGAGTTAGTAAGTCTTTTGTTGGGCTATGTATATGCTTCTACAATATGATCCCAAAAAATGTACAAAACAAATGTGTTACGAAATTTAAAAGAATTGTTAAAAAACGTTTGTGTGGGAAAGGTTATTATAGCAAAAACGATTTTCTTAATGACACCACGGACTGGGAATAAAGCGAACACCCTCAGGCTCTTTAATTATAAATGTTTATTGTACGATATTACATTGTAATCCATATTTTATATTAAAAAAAAGCCCGCTGAGTTTCTTGCGCCCATTCTTCTCAGGTCTGAGGCAGTCTCCTTTGAATGGGTGGTAGATTTTGACGTTCAATAAGTGACTTTGATCCTATTTTGAAAAAATATTTGAATTTGAATTTGAACTATTGGTATAGTTATAGCTCATCGAAGTGAATTTCGGTTTTTCATAAATACCGCGGGAACCATGGATTTTTCCGAGATAAGATGTAGCCTATGTGCTTTCCGAAGTTCTAGTCTATCGCTGTACCAAATTACATCAAAATCGGTAACAAACAAACTTACATTCACATTTATAATATTGCTACAAATTTATAAATGAAAAATTTAAAGAGGTTTTCTCAAGCAAAAAGCAATGCAACATAGTTTGTAAAGTACTCTCGTAAAAGCCTCCACTGAAAGCTTGGAATCTTGCAAGTTTTGTGTTGAGAAGTGCAGTGTTCTTAAAATTGGAAATATGGAGAATTTTCGTGAAGAATTTTGCAATATTGCAATAATATCCATCGTAGGATTATAAGAAAAATGTATTTCCAATTTCAATGACTGTATACAGAATTAAATATATCTATTTATATACTAGCTGACCCAGCAAACGTTGTATTGCCGATATTAAAATCACGATACAAAAGTAACTTTTGATCGTAGCTGGGTGAAAATTTGAAGTTGTATGTATTTTTAATGCTGACTCACAACTAAACAAATTTAAAAAAACTGTCAAAAAAATAAAAAATAAATTGGTGTGGACCACCCTTAACATTTAGGGGGATGAAAAATATGTGTTGTCCGATTCTCAGACCTACCCAATATGCACTCAAAATTTCATGAGAATCCGTCAAGCTGTTTCGCAGGAGTTAAAAATACATACAACTTCAAATTTTCACCCATCTACGATCAACAGTTACTTTTGTATCGCGATTTTAATATCGGCAATACAACGTTTGCTGGGTCAGCTAGTGTACCTATACAGTTACAAAATTTACAAAAATCACGTCCTACTTATGCCATTTTTTCTCCTTACATTACATCACTTTTGTGTAATATTTATGGTCTGCGTTGATGAATCGGTCAGTCAAACAGGAATACAATTCCTAACTAAAAGGTGTAGAATAATAAATATTAAATATACTACCTAATAATAAGAAGGTACGGTAACTAAACATTTTAAGGCGAAGATTAAGTAGAAAACACGCAAACATGGTGTTTTTAGACATGTTTTGTGGTGAAAGTATAGCATTTCGAGCTATGAACACTACTTAATCCTGTTACACATATCCTTAAGTCTTATTTGTAGGTTGCTAATGCTTGCTGTTGGTTACAGTTAACACTTCCGAGCTTTTTTGAACTACCACATTTCTTTGAAGTTAAACAAGTTTTTTGGCATATCGTGACGCATTTTTTGGTACTTCTCTCAGAAAAGTTATTCTTATAGCTTGTACTTTTTTGTGTAGGTTCATTTATTTAGATAAGTAGTGAATAACGAGGATTCTAAGCATATAAACTGTTTTCCACGCAAGAATTTTGAAAATATTGGCTTTGTTACATAGATGGCGGGTCGGCAGCCGTGAACTCATTTCGCTCAAGATTGCTGGCATTTAGTGTCGCCTTAAATGACGTTTGACGTTGGTTGTAACTTTAGTAACTACTACTACAACTACTACCAGCATTTTTATTTAATAGTTTTGGTTATCTCACCATCAGTGAATTAAATATAATTGAAAACATCCAATGATTACATACGGAACGCAGACGTGGCCGCTAACTATGGGCCTTATGAGGAAGCTCATTGTCGCTCAGAGGGCAATGGAGAGGGCTATGCTCGGAGTTTCCCTGCGAGATCGAATCAGAAATGAGGAGGTCCGTAGGAGAACCAAAGTTACCAACATAGCCCAGTTGGTTGCGCATCTGAAGTGGCAGTGGCAGGGCACATAGCTCGTCGGACAGATGGCCGTTGGGCCAGTGAAGTCCTCGAAAGGCGACCACGTACCGGAAGACGTAGAGTTGGTAGGCCACACAAGAGTGACAGACGATCTGGTCAAGATCGCAGGAATAGGTTGGATGAGGGCAGCGCAGGACCGATCGTCATGGCCATCTTTGGGCCTTTATCCAGCAGTGGACGTCTTCCATTTGAAATGATGAAAAGATCCTCTTTTTGGGGTTTTTCTTAAGCAGTACCAATACACCAAAACAATATTTTTCATATTTAAATGTCTGAAGTGTTGAAAAAATCCAAAAACGGTATAGGTACTTACTATATATACCTGCTAAATTTTAAGAGCTATCTCAAGACACAATATTTATTACTGGGAAAATGAGACTTAACAACTTATGTCTCAAGATGACGATCGTAATTTTAGTGCCCATCAGAATTTTTGGATTTTTCATGAATTCTGAGCGGCACTACATTATAATGGCCAGGTCGTATCAATTACCATCAGCTCAACTTCCTGCTCGTCACGTCCCTTATTTTCATAAAAAAAAAGTAATGGATTTACACGTGATAAGCTCCTCATGTTTTTGTATTTGCCTTGTACGTCTTTCATTATGTTTTCTAAACATACGATTAATTAAAATTATCTGAATGTAACAATGAAGCGATTCATATTCGTCATACACTGACTCTTATCATTTGAGTATAATTATTTTGTTTTTATTTAATTCCGAGCATTTTCATATTTATTCACCTTTTAAACCTCCTCGGACTTCCACAAATAATTCAAGACCAAAATTAGCAAAATCAGTCCAGCCGTTCTCGAGTCTTAGCGAGACTAACGAACAGCAATTCATTTTTATATATACAGGTGTCCCAAAGTTATGGGACATGAAGGGAAAGTACCGTAAATATCGAAGATAGGCTATTTTACTGAAAGAAGACTTTATGTTATAATATATAATATTAAAGAAAGTAGTCAATTAAGTGGGTATTTTTTTGTAAATTAATTAATTAAATGCTCAAAATGTGATCCCTCTTGTCTTACGCAAATCGCCAATCTTTTAATGAGTCCGCTGCCTGTTGATTTTCTTATCATTTTATGGTGAATACTCGATATGATATGGCACAATTCTGTTTGTAACTCGCCCACGTTCTCGTATCGTTTTTTGTATAGCATATCTCTCACGTATCCCCAAAAGAAGAAATCTAATGGTGAAAGGTCCGGGGATCTGTCCAGCCATCTAATCGGTCCATTCGTACCAATCCAAGTAGAAAAACATTCATTTTACGTTGTTCCTTTCTTTTAAAATACTATGTTACTTAAGAAGAGTTATTAGTTTTTGGCCATTCTTTCGATTGGCATTATAAAAGTAGGGGTGTTTTTTTTACATTTCAGTCGGTTCGATTCCCAGACGAGGCAAGTAATTTTTAGAAATTCTTTGAATGCAGAATTACTAACTTTTAAAAATAACATAAAGTCTTCTTTTAGTAAAATAGCCTATATTCGATATTTAAGGTACTTCCCCTTCATGTCCCATAACTTTGGGATACCTTGTATAGATAGACTAGCTGACCCAGCAAACGTTGTATTGCCGATATTAAAATCGCGATACAAAAGTAACTGTTGATCGTAGATGGGTGAAAATTTGAAGTTGTATGTATTTTTAATGCTGACTCATAATCAAACAAATTTAAAAAATAATGTCAAATAAATAAAAAAATAAATTGCCGTGGACCACCTTTACATTTAGGGGGATGAAAAATAGATGTTGTCCTATTCTCAGACCTGACCAATATGCACTCAAAATTTCATGAGAAAATCAGCGACATGAGAATTTTATATATTAGATGTGGACCAAGAATAACAAAAGCCAATTTAGTACAAGTAGAATCGATTATTCAAATTCAAATTTCAAATTCAAATTCAAATATTTTTATTCAAAATAGGATTTATAATCACTTATTGAACGTCAAAATCTACCACCCATTCAAAAGAGACTGCCTCAGACCTGAGAAGAATGGGCGCAAGAAACTCAGCGGGCTTTTTTTTATATAAAATATGGATTACAATGTAATATCGTACAATAAACATTAATAATTAAAAAGCCTGAGGGTGTTCGCTTTAATCCCAGTCCGTGGTGTCATTAAGAAAATCGTTTATGCTATAATAACCTTTCCCACACAAACGTTTTTTAACAATTCTTTTAAATTTCGTAACACATTTGTTTTGTACATTTTCTGGGATCATATTGTAGAAGCATATACATCGCCCAACAAAAGACTTAGTAACTCGACCCAACCGAGTAGTAGGCATAACAAGTTTATGTTTGTTCCTCGTGTAAACATTATGAATGTCACAGTTTCTAGAAAATTCCTCAATGTGCTTATGAACATACAAAACATTATCAAAAATGTATTGAGAAGCAACAGTCAAAATGTTTATTTCTTTAAATTTTTCTCTTAATGATTCTTTAGGACCTAGGTTATAAATCGCGCGAATAGCCCTCTTCTGCAGCACAAAGATAGTATTAATATCGGCCGCACTGCCCCATAACAATATACCATAGGATATAATACTATGAAAATAACTAAAGTATACTAATCTCGCCGTATCTATGTCAGTTAACCGTCTGATTTTCTTAACCGCATATGCCGCAGAACTAAGCCTATTCGCCAATCCTTCAATATGGGGGCCCCACTGCAATTTGGAATCAAGAGTAATGCCAAGAAATATAGCAGATTCCACTGGTTTTACCACCTCTCCATTTAATAAAATATTCGCATCTACATTTTTGACATTTGGCGCGGTGAATTTAATATATTTGGTTTTATTATTATTTAACAATAAGTTGTTGGCGCTAAACCAGTACACGATGTCAGATAGAGCATTGTTTACTTCGTCATACAAAACTTGGCTTCGTTTCACTTTGAATATAAGTGAAGTGTCATCCGCAAACAATACCACCTTGTGTTTTTTTTCTACAAGGTTAGGTAGATCATTTATATAAATTAGGAAGAGGAAGAGTCCAAGAATAGACCCTTGTGGTACCCCCATACCGAGAGGAGTCCCAGGAGATCTCCTGCCATTCACCTCGACCCTCTGAATCCTATTATTTAAATATGAGATCAGAAGATCGAGTGCAGATCCTCTTATACCATAGTGGCATAGCTTCCTGACCAACGTTGAATGTTGAACACAATCAAAAGCCTTAGATAAATCACAGAAGATACCAAGTGCATTCTGTGATTCCTCCCAGGCCTCAAAAATATTCCTGATGAGTTCAGCACCTGCATCCGTAGTCGAGCGTCCCCTAGTAAAGCCAAATTGTTTTATATGAAGTAACTTATAAGTGTTAAAGTGAGTGAGCATTTGGCTTAAAATAATTTTTTCAAAAATTTTACTAAGGGTCGGCAACACCGAAACAGGGCGATAGTTATTCGGGTCAGAAGTGAGTCCCGATTTAAATATTGGTGTAATTTTACTATACTTCAGAAGGTCAGGAAACACGCCATGTTCAATACAGCTATTAAAAACTAGTGCTAGATATGGTGCTATGACGTCAATAACAGAACTTATTATTTTTACAGATATGCCCCATATATCAGCAGTTTTTTCATTTCTAAGGATCTGAAAGTTTTAATTATTTCCGCTGGGCTAACAACACTGAATTTGAAATTTTGTTTAAATTCCTTAACATTTTCCAAAAGAAGTGACTCGGCAACACTGGTGGAGGAGACAAGGGTGCTTGAGATGGAAACTGCAATGTCAGAAAAAAATTTCTCAAAAGCAGAAGCTACTTCCTGCTCAGAGTGGATTTTTGTATTGTTTATTATTAGATTATATTCAAACTTGCAGTCTTTCGCTCTTCCAGATTCCCAGTTAATAACTTTCCAAGTCATTTTTATTTTATTTGAAGCATTTTTAATTATTTCTCTAATATGCATTGACTTAGTAATAGTACATACTTCCTAAATAATTTTGAATAATTTTTCACATATACAAGGAAAGATGCATCATGATTACATGATGATCTCTCACTATATAGTTCATATAACCGTTGTCTGCTCCTATGAATACCATCTGTTGCCCAGTTGTTAAATGACAAGAGACCACCTGAGTTGACTGACTTTGAAGTAAATATAGAAGCAAACTCTGTTTTAATTATTTTAAATAACTTACTATACATCTCATTTGGAGTACTGTTATAATTCAAATACAAGTTTGAGAGTTTTTCTGAAACATTGCCTCTATATTTCTCCATTCGCCTATTGATTACCGGAACAAACATAAACTTTTTAGTTGAAGTACATTTGTTCCCTTCAATATTAAAAGAGGCTAATTGACCAAACTGGTCTGAGCTTAGTTTACTAATTATTGATTGAGAAATAGGTTTATAATTAGTAAAAATATTATCAATACAGCTTTTAGAGGTGCTGGTTACTCTAGTAGGTTCTAAGAAAATATTTGATTAATTATATGATTTAAACAAAGATTTGAATCTAATACTTGTGGTGGATTTTTCTAATAAGCTAATATTAAAGTCACCACAAATCATAATATATTTCTTAGATTCTGATAATTTTGATAGAACCTCCTCCAATACACTCTCAAATTACTCAAATAATGCATCGGGGGGTCTGTATATACTTACAACAATGCTACCGCTTCGGAAACAATTAGTAGTAGAGATTATGTTGTAATACGACTTATGCAACCAAATACAATTATTACATAATACCTTTAAGGGTAAATGTATACACTTCTATAATAAAGTCCCAGCCACTGTTCAGGCATTATCTTTAAATAAATTTAAATGTTTTATAAAAAAATGGCTCTGTCGTAAATCCTATTACTCCACTGCTGAATATCTAAATGAACGGACAGCCTAGGACTAGATTGTGATTATTTAATAGCGATAGAAATGACTGTACAATATTGTATATTTTTATTGAAAAGAGCGCAAAAAAAGAATGCTGGGAGAGTTTCTTGCGCCGCTTCTTCTCTCTCAGAGCGCCATTTGTTTCCGAAGCGGTAGCAGTATCTAGTACTTATTAGAAATGACGTCAAAAAGAATTCTAAAGGAATCAATTTTGAGAAAATAAATGCCTTTTATGCCTTTTAATGTCGTTCTATACATAACGTCATTGTATGAAACAATAAATATGACTGTATTGACTAAACACGTAAAATTTGTTATCGTGTACCCATTCGATACTATATTTTTTTTATGAAAATAAGAGACAAGACGAGCAGGACTTTCAGCTGATGCTAACTGATATACCCTGCCCATTACTACAAAGTAGTGCCGCTCAAGAGTATTGAAAAACCCAAAAATTTTGAGCAGCACTACAATTGCGCTTGTTAGAAATAAGCTTAATAATCTAACACGCTCGTCACCTTGAGACATAAGACGTCAAGTCTCATTTTCCCAGTAATTTCACTAGCTACGGCGCCCTTCAGACCGAAACAAAATAATGCTTACACATTACTGCTTCACGTAAGAAATAGGCGCCGTTGTGGTACCCATAATGTAGCCGGCAGCCGGTGCAAAGGAGCCTCCCACTGGTAAGTATATGAGAGCAAAAATGTCACACTTACGCTGACTGTCGTGCCCTATCTATAGGGCAGTAGATTTATACATAAAAAACCTTACAAATAAACTTGTTATAAAGTTATAACTGATGAAAAACAAAGAAAATGTAAAATTTTTACAATATCGTTGACAACACTGTCAATACAATGATAATTCAGAAGTTTTCCGAATGACAAGCTGCCTTGCAAATAAACGCGGGAAACGTTATACGTCCGAACAAACCATTCGTAAGCAAAATGTCTATTTGTAAACATTTTACATATTCTTCGTTTATGCTTAGTTATAACTTTATGCCAATTTTATTTGTAAGGCCATAATTGTTTAACTACATCAACATTTTTAATGTAAATAAATAGTAGTTAAAGAAAACTAAAAAACACGCTTTTTATAGAAAACTGAACTTAAAAAATAGAAAATATTTACCACTTTTTAGTTTGGTTTATTTATAAAAGTGTGTTTTTTTTTTAGTTTTTAAAAACTTTTATTTGCATTGTTGAATTATAAATTCTCTTTGGTTTTCGAAAATTTCCTAATATTAGATAAATTCTTTACGGCCATTCCCAATATTCAGTCTATCGCCTACTTGAGATAGAAATCGCAACTATCGTCGACTTTTCTGTCCCAATAAAATCATCGAAGGTAACTCACATTATCCGTACACGCTGTCTGTCAATAGGACGACGTATAGCTTACCAGCGATAGAAATGTGTATGGAAATTGCAATTCACGCGTCCCAATATAAGGCGATAAGAATGACTTATCGGGTGTACTGGGACAGCGTCAGATTATTGATAGCTAATTACTGACAGTAGAAGGTAGAAACTTATCTCTATCTGTAGATAGTATATTGGGAACGGCCGTTAAATATTCCTGCCTTATCGACGATAGATGAAAATTATATAAATTAACAAAAATCTTATTTTGCAAATTGAAAAATGGAATAATTTTATCAAATTAATGTACTGTCACTAGTCCTCGATAAGTCTACGAAGTTTGAACGAAATCTGTCCGTATAAAGTGGATCAAAATCGAGCCCAAATGAGTCGGTTACAAACAAACATACATACAGGTGAAACTAATAAAAAGCGTGTAAAAAGCATAAATACAGGCGCTTAGTCGTAGATAAATTGAAAATGTTAAATAATGTTTAAAACTGTTTGCTTCAGGCAACATCTCGTAAACTTAGTTTAATAGTAGTAGGTAAGTATTTAGTGATAAGATTTTTCATGAACCCACTATCATTAGTAAGTCGTGGATAACGGGGTTGATTGTATAAAATCTTAATTATCGAATCCAGTCATAAGTAACACTGTTTGTGTTATTGTTGGTTGACATAAAAAAAAATAAAAAAAAATAAGAGTCCTCTTTCCTCAGTTATTGTACAATCATCGCTGTACAATTTCGTTTGTTCGGGGGATCAATCACAAATAAGAACACCCACCATTACTGTATTACTAAGCGCTTTATTTACACTCAAGTACACTGTAATTATCTCTCCAGACTACAGTAAAACTCAAAAAAAATAATTTTCAAATTACAAATTTCTATTATTAATTAAATTATATTAAGATATATATATAAAATTACGTATAATCTACTTATTAAAGCCATTTACAATTAAGCCTTATATATGTAGGTATCAGAAAACTTATTTCTACAACCCTATCTACGTGTTGAGGGATAAAACTTTATTATGCTTAAAAAACTAATACATATGGTTTGTGGGGGAAAATCCAGGAAACTGGGAAAACCTGGCTATTTGCTATCACTTAACCTAACTTAAGACTAATGACTAGAACTTAAAACTAACTTAAAACTAAGGTTAATAAATACATAGATATGTATACATAGATATATAATATATAAATATAAGGGGGTGGGGGGTGGGGGGGGGGGATCTTGGAAAAGGAAAGGAGGGAGAGGAAATAGGAGGCCAGTTTTCGCGCTTTTTTAATACTTACAACTGAACCAATTTACAATGTATTGGTTTTACATTGATTCAGACCTAGCTAGAACTCTGTGTGCGTGTGTGTTCTGTGAGCTCTAACCAGTTGTGATGTGGTAACGCATGTTTGTAACGTTTTATGCTGAGGCAGTACTCTGTGAGTGACTTACGACTATAAGTCGACCGGAGGGCGGGGTTTATTCCGTCCTTCAGTCGGCGTAGCCCTCTGTAGAAGCTATGAGATATCTCTTGTATGTGTTGTTCTAGTGTTGGGATGTTTTTCTTTACATGAAGTCGTTTAAGATTTGTACGCGGGTGGGTCCGGTAGATGGTTTTAAGGGATCTATTTTGCACAGTTTGTAGTTTACGATAATTGTTTTGATTTGTGTTAATCCATACCGGACTTGCGTATGTCATGACCGGGCGTATGTAGGACTGGTATAGTAGACGCTTGTTACTAGTTGAGAGAGTGGAATTCCTATAGAAAATTGGTCTCAACAGGCTCAAGGCAGTAAGTGCCTTAGAGCGGGCATAATTAATATGAGGCGTGAAGGAAAGTTTCCGGTCGAGGATAAGTCCTAGGTATTTAGCCTGAGACTGCCATTCGACCGGGTGGTTATTAATATGTGGTCTTAATGAGAGATTGAGTTTACAGGATGTTTTGTATAAGAAAAGTACCGCCTCGGTCTTTGTGTCATTGATTTTAAGCTTCCACTTAGAGAAGTAGTTGCTTACACAATGTAGGGCTGTATTAAGGTGGGAGACTATAGATTTGATGTTCTTACTACTGCACAGATAAGCTGTGTCATCAGCGTACAGGGCGAGGACCGTGTTCGGAGGTTTTGGGATGTCTCTCATATAGAGTAAAAATGCCCTCGGTGAGATGATGGAGCCCTGTGGAACACCTGCTACTACTGGATGTTGGGGGGATAAACTATTTTTGACTCTAACTCTAGGAAATCTATTCGTGTTCGACCACGAGCGCCAGTTGGTGAGTAGTCGCGTGTGACCTTCGGAAACCGAATTGTTCCTCAGGTAGGTTTGATTCTATAAGTGAGTTTATTCTATTATTAATTAAAATTTCTAATATTTTACTTTGTGTGCAAAGTAAACTAATTGGTCTGTAGTTCACGGGGGAGGTGGGGTCTTTTCCCGGTTTGTGTATCGCGGTGATTACTGCTATTTTCCAGGACGAGGGAAAATAGGTAAGACGGAGGCACGCATTTAATATATTAACTAAGGTGTCTATTGCTTTTGAAGGGAGGTGTTTTAGAAGTATGTTCTGTATGTCGTCATGCCCGGGGGCTTTTCGCGGTTTACAGGTTTTTAAAATTAATTTGACTTCGCGAGGTACAACTGGCGTAGGTGCGGTCGATCCGTTTATTTTGGTCTAGAGACCGCGACACCTCACGTTCGGTATCGGGGTCGCTCAGATCCACGGTGAGTCTATGTTGCCGCTCAAAGTGTGTACCTAGGACCTCGGCCTTTTCAGCGTCCGATCGGGCCGGGCCCGAAGGGGTGCTGAAGCAGGGTAGAGGGGTGTGTACGTTTTTAAGGCGTCTCGCGAACTGCCACAGGGAATTGTCGCGGGTGTCAAGCGATTCGAGCTTTTTGTTCCATTCGTTGGAGGTGAGAGATTTGATTTTAAAAGATATTTGGTTTTGGAGTGAATTAATAATCGTGTTAAACCGACGCGTATGAAGTCTCTGTGCGGTATTGTCGGTATTGGTTTTTTAGTTTGATAAGTCTTGTTATGTCGTGTGGGAGTTTGTTTGTTTGTTTCGGTGTGAACGTCAGGATGTTCGCGTTACTGGCTTCGATTATAGCATCAGTCAGTGTTTGTATGGCGTTGTCCACTAATTCGGGTCGGTGTAACTTTAAGGAGCCGGGGGAGGGGAGGGCTTCGTTAATATGTTTTTTATAATTTTCCCATTTGGCATTACCGTATTTAAAGATAGGTCACGAGATGCGCGGGATGAGGCTATTAATTTCGAAAATAATGGGACAATGGTCCGAGATAACGTCTTGAGTCAGTGGGTCTGTAACGTTTGTGATGTTTTTGGCAAGGGTGAGTTGCAATTTAGCGGCAGAGTGCCTAGGGTTGGAGAGGAGATGGGTCGCTTTGTCGGGAATTAAAATATTGTATTCGTGACCTGCATAGTGATTAAAAAGACGCGATCCATTGGGATTCGCTCGACTGCAATCCCAATGTCTATGACGGGCGTTAAAATCTCCGGAACAGATGACGGTGTTGCCGAGAGAGAGAGCTTTCGCGATGGCTGTCGTGATTCTACTGTCTTGTCTAGGGCAATAAAAGTTAACTATTGTGATGGGTGTCTGTCCGCGGTGAGACTTTAATCTAATTGCAATTATATCGCATATATCATGTTCCACCGGTGGAAGTGAATGATGCGATATATTAGACTTAACAAAAATTGCGACGCCACCTCGGGCGCGGTTGCTGTCAGTCCGTCACGTCTGTAACAGGTGTAACCGGGGATTGAAAAACGTCGTGTGGGTACGAGGTGTGTTTCTTGTATGAGTGTAATGTCGATGTTGTGTGTACCTAGGAAATGTATGAGTTCTCTTTTCCTACTCACAATACCGTTTATGTTAAGCGACGCTACTCGTAGAGAAGGAGCAGTGCCAGTCGGGGGAGGGGTCGCCGTCTCTTCATCCATGGATGCTCAGGAACCCGAATACTGTGATGATTTGCTCCTCGTAGCTCATGCTGCGACGGAGCAAAGGTTTCAGCTGACCTGCGATTTTGATAAGTTTAATTATTTCATGTGTGGACATTTCCTCAGAGTCTGGCTCTTCGGTAGTTTTATGGGGTGAGGAGTCTGTCTCGACTCTTTTAAAAACACCTGGCATAGGGCCAGTGGGTTTAAGGCCTGGGAAGACTTGTCTTCCGGACTGAGTGCCCGAGAGGGGCGGCGGTCCGGCAGTGGACCGCGTTGTGGGTGGCTGAAGGCCTGACGGTGACGGGGCGTTCCCTGTCATAACTGAGCTCCACCCGCGGCCGTTCGCCATGTTCGATTTGAACAGGCGGGGCTGGGGTAGTGCGCTTTGGCGGGTCTGGAAGCGCTCCTGGCGCTCCTTGACGGCCGCAAGGTAGATGCGGCGTTGGGGGCACTGGCGGTACGAGGCCGCGTGCTGTCCGCCACAGTTGCAGCACCGGACTGGAGCATCCTCCTTCCGGTCGCACTCCGCTGTGATGTGGGCTCCAATGCACTTGAAGCAGTGGGCGGCCCGGTTGCAGTTCCGTTCTGCATGTCCGAATGTCTGGCACCTGGAACACATGGTGCCGTATTTATTATTTGATTTGTATTTAAATATGCGCACTGATTGGTGACAAATATAATCAATTTTCTTGAAGGCACCGATGTCGGTGCTCTTCGGGAGCGTCACTTGGTACCTTGGTACCAGTGCGTCGCCCTTGAAGGCAACAACCTTAATGAGTTTGAACCGTGCAGTGCCTTGTCTACTCTCTTCAACGGAGCTTTAATATAATCCTTGGACGACAGAGATGTGGGCTCTGTCGTCCTTATCGGTATATGTGTGGAACTGTAAGAGTTCCACACCATAGATGTCAATAATGGTTGAAATTTTATATTAGTTAATAGTTAACTGATAAAAAAATATATCGATATTTTTATTGGTTGAAAATATTAGTTAATATTTTTTGTCGGTTACAACATTTGGTTATTGGTTGATATTGAATATTTTATATTAGTTAACAGTTAACTGATAAAAATTATCGCTATTTCATCGGTTGAAAATATTACCTACTCGCCACACACGGTGTGGCAGCTACGCACCGCAGGGGTTAATGAAGTTGAATATTTTATCATATTGTTGCATACAATATGTATGTTATTAGATAAAATTAAATGATTTTTTCTTCATACTTGAACACTTTATAAGATACACTTGCTTTACGATTACCTTCCAAAACAAGGACTTCAAAAAAAATGGCGTGCGTACAAAGAACACATGTCAGAAGTGAAACTTCTTTTGAAAATTAATTTTTAAATATCGTTTGTATGAATAATCCTAATCTGTACCCTAACCAATTGTTTTTTATCAATATTAGAAATAATTATTCTACTTACTCGCGGCCACGCGCTAAACCTGCACGATTCAACGTTAGGAGGGAAGATGTTTTACTTACTCGCGGCCGTGCGCTAAGCCTGCACGATACAACGCTAGTAGGGAAGCCCGAGAGTAAGAAATACTCTTCCTCAATCGGTGTCAATCGCTCTTTCTCTTGAACAAAAACTCCACCTCTTCTTGAACAAAAACGCTTCAAATTTCCGTGACGACCATTTCCGTTTCATTTGTAAAATTTTACCCTCATTCGCCTAAAAAAGTTTCACTTCAATAAAATTATTAATAACAAGTCACGTACTAATCGCACTATAGTTATTTGTTTAAAATATCACTTCATTTTGTTTCGAATATAAATATCGCATGAAGTAAATCAGCAATTCAAACACTATATTGACTATAGTAAGGACGACAATAGAATGAAGCTAACATAATTAATAGGTATACTTCAGTCCGGTAGCATAATATTATATGAACGTACGAAATTGTTAACACCTTAGTGTATATCTGTGTATGTATGTATGTATGTAATATCTTAATATTAAAGGTAAAATTTTAAAGCATTCAATTTAGTTCATTCGGAAACCCAGGTTGAATTGATTGAAGTTGATATTTTTATTCAATAGTGGTAATTGTTAATTTATTTATTGAATA
>CATIXQ010000025.1:9515048-9590518 GCA_949711755.1 Leptidea juvernica
GTTGATATGATATTTTTATTCAATAGTGGTAATTGTTAATTTATTTAGTGAATATAACGGTTGATTTTAAATATTAGTTAAATTTATTGGTTGATATTATATTCATCATCTCTATTCCACACCCTTGAGCGCAGCTAAGGCAGGGTCTTTATCGGCCTTGGTTTTGCACGACAACTGATCCATATGCGGCTGTATGTTGAAATTGAAGTTTTTAATGCCCTCAGCAAGAAGCGCCGCGCGGCATTTTTCAAAATAAAAGTTCTCCTTCGAGATAATTATTGGAGTCGGCCTTACCTCTTAGGGTTTGGCCGTTACCTGAAGCTCCCCGTGTCTCCTGTACCGGGAGCGGCTTGAAAACGTTGGCCGTCGCCAACGGCTTGGGGCACCCGCTGTCCGGGCGCGGCCTGAGCGCACGTCGTTGCGTCACAGCGATCCAGTTCGGTACAGTAAAGCTAAATAAATTGCTCTTATCCTATATTAAGTATTAACCAGTGTAAACGCAACGCAAGTAGAGCCTAGCGCCATCTATTATTATAGTGCGAAAACAATACTTATTGAACAATCACCTTTTATAATATTAGAAATCTAAACATTATGTTATGTTTTAAAGTGATAAACCTCACTTCTGGGATTAATTAGACAAGTAAAACTGAAAACAAAATTTTATGGACGATGCGGGACTCGAACCCGCGAGCACTCGCGTTCCGTGCGAGAGCACTTCCAACTGTGCCAACCATTTGAGTGACGTATAGTTTATAAAATCTTGTTTGCTTTGTTCAACTCTCAGGTTGTGGCTTCATATACAGGATCTACTTTACAGTTGGTAACCTGCTCAACCCCAACATTTGCATATTTATTTATTTATTTTAGATTTACCAACTATAAATCAACTTAACATTAACAATTGATTTGCACTTACATACTAATTCAGGGTTGGTTATTCTAATTAGGTATATTCAACATTTAAATAAGAAAAGATTAAGTAACTTAATAATAAATCTCAATTCTAGAAACTATACAATGTAAATAATTATAATGTGGTAAGTGTGAAATTACAAAAAATAAAAGTAAGAATTAATAAGTCATTAACAATCTAATACAAACTATTATCTACTGTGGTCGTTATTTTTTCTAAAACTTTATTTCTATATGACATAAACGTGTCTTGAAAAATGTCAACGTCATGATCGTTGACATCATTGAATGTTGTAGATTGCATATTAGGAAATTGACTTGAGATGTCGCTTTTGTTGCTTAGATTTGCAAAAGCGACATCTCAAGTCAAGAAATATTATTTGCATAATATTATATTTGTATTATTTCGTTGTGCATAAGTTGCGAATGTTACTTACCTTTTGATTCGAACTAAAGTCCAAATCTAAACAATATGTTATGTTTTCTTTAAAGTGATAACCCTCACTTTTAGGATAAATACACAAATAAAATTTGATAAACAAAATTTTATGAACGATGTGGGATAAAAAAAAAATTGTGTATTAATCCTAGAAGTGAGGGTTATCACTTTAAAAAAAACATAACATATTGTTTAGATTTACAAGAGCGACATCTCAAGTCAATTTCCTAATATGCAAATATTGGGGTTGAGCAGGTTATCAACTGTAAAGTAGATCCTGTAGATGCAGCCACAACCTTAGAGTTGAACAAAAAGCAAACAGAATTTTATAACGAGGCGGTACTCGAACGGTTAGCTCAGTTGGTTAGAGCACCAGCTCGGAACGCCGGAGGTCGTGGTTTCGCATCCCGCATCGTTCAAAAAATTTTGTTTATCTAATTTTATTTGTGTAAAGTCCAAATACAAATTTCGAAGAACATTTTAAATCTTGTGAATACCTATTTGTACAAATATCAGTGTTAAATGAACAGTGTTGTGTATTTGAAGTAAATATTGTTAACTTGTCGAGGAGTACTCCGGATGTTCTCAAAGCTCGTAGTGACCTATTTAACTTGTTTCAACATCATCTGTTCCGAACTTTACAGTTAGTTATTCTGTTAGCTGTTGTTTTAACGTGAACTATATTTCGTACTTCCACTGATTTATTCAATTTCAGATATACTTAGTCTAGCTATATGTTACAATAAAGAAAAGTGTGCATCTCGGGACGCCGTAGCCAAACGGCATAAAATGGAACCCTTGTAAATTCGTCATGTCTGTCTGTCCGTCCGTATGTCACAGCCACTTTTTTCAGAAACTATTAGAACTAAACTGTTGAAACTTGGTAAGTAGATGTATTCTGTGAAACGCATTAAGATTTTCACACAAAAATAGAAAAAAAAAATTTGGGGGTTCCCCATGCCCGATCAAGTGATAACTTAAGCTAATCTAGGTTGAACTATTTAAATTGTTTAACTTGAGAAAAGCTTAGGTTACTACTTAAATTTTATATTTACTTATATGATAATCTAAGGAAAGTTTATTTATTAATAAAAATATTTCATTGTATATAAAATATATTTTGTTCTTAGTTACAATTCTTGAAAATGTACGTTAGAATTTTGTGTATGTACATTATAAGTATCATTATTTAATCCTATAAAAGTAAAAATTGGTTAGAGTGAGAGAGGAGGAGCCTGCCTATCGCTGCCCATGCATACACTTACACTAATACAAGCCGATCGGCCGCCATTAGTCTGCGACAGATCAGTTTGCGTCCCAATACAATATTTTAAAAATGACGTCGTGCGTTCTGATAAAGAGTAAAAACAATACTATAAAAGTATTTGTGGATATATGATTATTTAAGGGCGAAAAAATTGTGTAACTGGTATACCCCGTAACCGCACCCATACTAGCATAAAGGTGCTTCACTTGCTAATATCACGGCGCGGAGTCCTTCTTTTTTTACTAGTCCGTGGCCGTACGTAGTATTCTAGTACAAATGAAGTAAATAATTCGAAGAAAACCTTAGAAAAACCAAAGCAAAATATTTTATATCGGGAATTGTATAAATAAGAAATGTTTGAAAGGACAAGTGCTTACAGAAATAGAACATCTTTCTTTGCTCGGGAATTTCAGAGGTCATGGTAATGACGTCGAAAAAATTTCACGGCACTAACTTAAATATTATTCTAACAATCTGAACATGTGGCCTTCATACAAAATAAGGTCAATAAACTTTATTAAACTTACTTCCAATCATGTCTTGAGCGATTCACACACTACGCAAATATCAGGTATCTGTCATCAATTTTTTTTTAATGATAATAAGGGACGAGACGGGCAGGACGGTCAGCTGATGGTAATTGATACGCCATGCCCATTACAATGCAGTGCCGCTTAGGATTCTCAAAAAACCCAAAAATTCTGAGCGGCACTACAATTGCGCACGTCACCTTGAGACATAAGATGTTAAGCCTCATTTGCCCAGTAATTTCACTAGCTACGGCGCCCTTCAGACCGAAACACAGTAATGTTTTCACATTACTGCTTCACGGCAGAAATAGGTGCCGTTGTGGTACCCATAATCTAGCCGGCTTCCTGTGCAACGGAGCCTCCCACTGGTAAATATATAGTACTCTATATAATTTGTATGAACTAACACACACACTATTCCTCTTGAGGGACAAAGTACGGTTAATGCAGAATGGTATGCTAGCATTTGTTTGCCACAGGTCGTTTCTGAACTCCGTATAGAGTACTGCAACCGCCGCATCATCTTCCATCACGACAATGCGAGTACTCACACCGTGCACAGAACAAAAGAGTTTTTAGAGCAAGAAAACATAGAATTATTAGACCATCCGCCGTACAGCCCCGACCTAAGCCCTAATGATTTCTATACTTTCCCTAAAATAAAGAATAAATGGCGTGGTCAGAGATTTTCATCACCTGAAGAAGCTGTGGACGCCTACAAAACGGCCAATTTGGAGACCCCAACTTCCGAATGGAATGGTTGCTTCAATGATTGGTTCCATCGTATGGAAAAATGTTTCAAATTTCGCAGAGAATATTTTGAAAAGCAATAAATACATTTTTAAATAGTTATGTTGTGTCACTTCCTTGATTTCCGAAATTTTCAGTGCGGCCCTCGTAATCAGTGATGGATTATATTAGGTTACTACTAGAACTGACTGTTTTAATGTTAGCAGTAAGCTGTTTCAGAATCTTTTAGAGGATTCATATTCTGGGTGTAGATAAAGTCTTGTATGCAACTGTTGATAATTACTTAGGTATTAAAACACTCATGTGATACTATTATCACACTCGGCTTCGCCTCGTGAGATAAATCCACATTCGTATTTTAATACCCCTTATTACACAACAGTTGCATAAATAACTATTAAACTACTTTAAATATTAAGATATAATATGTTTGACATTGATGATTGTACAGTTTGTACCTATATTGTATAAATTTTGATTTAATTTGAAATGAAACATTGCTA
The DNA here is from genome assembly GCA_949711755.1 of Leptidea juvernica. Taxonomy (NCBI): domain Eukaryota; kingdom Metazoa; phylum Arthropoda; class Insecta; order Lepidoptera; family Pieridae; genus Leptidea; species Leptidea juvernica. The sequence continues at coordinate 9,519,453 of CATIXQ010000025.1, forward strand.
TATCAACATTAACGGTGACACCTCGCTTAGTCAAGCTCCGTATTGTTTTAGATTTTAAAGCAGTGAAACCCGAATATAAGAATTTAGAAACTGATTAGAGTGAAAGGTATGAACTACAGTGAACTGTGGTCAAAAAGTGTTGTTACAGAAAGTTAATTTACCGGTTTTTATCATAGAAACAAAATTAATAGTGTGGTATGCAGTGAAAAAAATTAAAAACTATTGTGGGTACAGTGAAAAAAACTTTGGCGTCAGGTTGACGTAGCAGTCTCGTGTTGATCGTTTTGCCCAAGTACTTAACGTGAACGTGTGCAGTTATTGCGTCAGAATCCTCGTGGCTCTGTGGCTAACGTTAGATTGTGCCGCGTCGAACCGAGTTCTCTCTCGAGAATCTCAGTTCCAAAAATATTTTGTGTGTGTGTGTGTGTGAAGTGTCACAAATAATTAAACAGCAAGTTGCCGAACAACTGTAGGACATCAAAACACAGGTGAGAAGTTACCAAGATTCCTTTGAGTTCTTCTATAAGCAATACGAAGATCTCAAAGAATTGTTGGACGAAAAAAATGAAGTCATAAAATATCTTCAAACGGACAATCAAAAACTACAAAGTTCCGTTAAAGATTTGACAACTAGGTTGAGCAACGTCGAACAACTCATGCGCGAATCTAACGTTGAAATAAACGCGCTCCCTGAACATCGATCCGAAAATCTGTCCACAACTCTTATAAGCCTTGCTGAAGCTGTTGGATGCTCTATTGGAGATGCTGATATTCAACATGTTACTCGCGTGGCTAAATTGGACAAAGAAAGTACAAGGCCCCGAGCTGTAATAGCAAAACTACGAAGTGCTCGTGAACGTGATACCCTCTTAGCCGCAGTCACAAAGTTCAATAAAAATAAAAAGCCTCATGAAAAGCTAAACTCTGGCCATTTCGGTGTTTCTGGAAGTGATCCTCTTGCCAATATGCCTCTAGCGAACATCTTACCCCAGCAAATAAGTCTTTACATGCAGCTGCTCGAACAACGGCTAAAGTCTCGGGCTATAAGTATGTATGGGTTCGTAACGGGCGAATCTATAAGAGAAAAGACGAAACGTGTTCCTGCATTCTAATCCGCAGTCATGACACTCTCAAGTCAATTACTTAGGAACTGTATGTATTTTATGTTTTAAATTTCTCTCAGTTCAGACTCAGTTTTTCATTTCTTAATTCGATTCTGTTGACATATTATCAGAACGTAAGAGGTATACGTACAAAAACTAATGAAATATATAAAAATATTCTTCAAAATGAATGAATATAAAATTATAATTTTTACCGAAACATGGTTAAACAATCAAATATTTGATACCGAATTCATCGATGGTCGTTATGTGGTCTACCGCCGTGATCGCCATACTTCCAGTAATAGCAAGTTGGATAGCGGAGGAGTTATGATAGCAGTAATGAAAGACATAGCTTCAGCACGTATCAGTCATTATGAATGTGAATGTGAAGATCTATGGAATAACTATAGAGTTGAATCTGAATAACATCCTTAAAAAATTACAATTTGTGCTGTCTATTTACCTCCACCTGTCAAACCTTACACTCAAGCTGCTTTTATTAATAACGCTAACTCTGTCATCGATCATACAGAAGAATTAATCATAATTGGAGATTTTAATTAGAGCTCAATTATCTGGTCACCCGTAAACAACAGTACATACACTCTACCATCAAACCACCACAATCCCTTAGGTTATAATTTGATTGATTTTATCTCTACTAATAATTTATACCAAATCAATAATATTCAAAACGCAAACGGTAATATATTAGACTTAGTACTTTGCAGTTTTAACTCTGTAAATATAAGTAAACCATTACAATTATTGTCTAAATTAGATCCGTATCATCCTAATCTCGTTTTAAATCTAAGTTTTCCTAACCTTACCTTCCTTAAACCTAAGCCCCGTAGCGATTATAATTATTTCAAAGCCGACTATGATGCTATTAAAAAAGAATTAAAGAGCTATCCATGGCAGGACCAACTAAAAGAAAAACATGTAAATGAAATGATTTCTGTCCTATATAACAAGTTGTGGAAATCTATATCAAAATATGTACCAAAGCACAAGGTGAAAATTTCCAGATATCCTCACTGGTATACTGGACAACTAATAAAAATACTTTCGGAAAAAAATAAAGTCCGTGCAAAATATAAAAAATATAGAAACCCGCGGGATCGACTGGAATTTGAAATCCTCCGGGATCGGTGTCACTCCTTACATGATCATTGTTTGTCTTTGTATAGGAACAATATTGAGGACAATATAACAAAAGATCCAAAGGCGTTTTGGCGATACATTAAGGATAAAAAGAAAAATAAATGTAAACTACCTAACAGAATGACTAAAGACGACTCCGTGGCAAATACCGGCCTTGAAATAGCTAAGCTTTTTGCCTCCCACTTTTATTCAGTGTACTCTAACATAAAGACTTCTACACACAATCACCCATCACAAATACTATCGGACACACTCATCAATTGTAGTTATATAACAGAAAACGATATTATTAAAAAAATTAAAAAAATAAATATTTTTAAAGCTAGCGGCCCTGACGATATCCACCCATTTCTCATTAAAAAATGTAGTACTGTTCTCTCTTTTCCTCTGTTTCTAATTTTTAACAAATCATTACAAGATGGCATATTCCCGGAAGTATGGAAAGAAAGTAAAATAGTGCCTATATTTAAAAAGGGCGACTTATCGAAAGTAGAAAATTACCGGCCAATTGCAATACTATCTTGCCTTGCCAAGCTCTTTGAATCTCTCGTTACTCCTACGATAACTAGGCATATCAGTGCCACTATTTCAAATAACCAACACGGGTTTTTCAACGGAAGATCTGTCCAAACAAACTTAGATTCCTACGTTTCCAATATTTGCAGTGACATAGATAAGGGCCATGAAGTACACAGTATCTATACAGATTTTAAAAGCGCATTTGACAAAGTTGACCACAATTTGCTTACACTGAAATTAAAAACCGCCGGTGTATGTGGTTCGCTTCTTAACTGGCTTATATCTTATTTAGGAATGAGATCCCAAATAGTGATGACCAACGGTTATAAGTCACATACTTACTATGCAACCTCTGTTGTGCCGCAAGGTTTCGTTGCGCCAATCTTATTCTTGTTATTTATCAACCATATTAGTTCAGTAATACTCCACTCCAAATTCTCTATATTTGCGAACGATTTGAAGCTTCATGTTACCGCATCTCCTGTCTCCTGTGCACAACTACAAGCTGATACAAATAGAATACGGACATGGTGTAACACTAACAATATGTATTTAAATATCAGCAAGTGCTTCCTTATAAAACTTACCCGCAAAAAGAAACCATCGAATTTTGTTTACACGTTAAATAATACAGAGATACAAGAAGTAAGTGAAATCCGTGATTTAGGTGTTCTTATCGATAATTCAATTCTCACATAGACTCAGTCGTTAAAAAATCTACGCAGATGCTTGGCTTTATGAGACGCAACACCAATAAATTCCGTCGTGTAAAAACCAAAATACTACTGTTTAATGCTCTGGTACGAACCCATATTGAATACGCAAGTGTTGTTTGGAATCCTTTCTACAGTTTGCAGTCGCAACGCATTGAATCAATACAGCGGTCTTTTTCGAGACATCTAGCTTTTTCAACACTTGGAATATCTTATATATGCCCTTATACCCAACGCCTCGACTTCTTTAAACTTCAGTCACTAAAATCTCGTCGCAGCTACCTAGATTTATTATTTCTGCACAAAATAGTTAATAATAAAATAAATAATTCTGACCTTCAAGAATGCATATCCCTCTCAGTACCCTTTAAATACCCAAGACAGACGATATCCAAGATCTTTCACATTCCTTACTGCAGAACAAACATTGGACTCAACGCCCCCATTGTCAGGCTTTGTAGATTATACAACGAAGTTAACTCAAAAAATTCAGAAATCGATATTTTCAACGATAATTCAAAAAAGTTTGTAAAAATTCTCGCACATCAAGCTAACCTGTGACTTTTTTTTTTCCATGTAGTATGTACCTATATCCTCTTCATTATAAAACCATATAAATTATATCCTTACTTTATATAAATTTTAGTACTTACACATTTTTGACTGTATAAATCACACTGTTCACTGTTACCATTGAATGATGTGTTCAACTTTAATTGTTACATATATCAGACTTGTACCTAGCATAAGTTTATATAAATGTGTAATATATGTAATGTTGATGATCCAAATAAATAAATAAAAAAATATTTTATTACATTTTATATTCATATCATTTACATTTTCTAATGATGACGTATAAATTATTATATTGTAATTATTAGACATGAAAAAGTAATTTTTGAAATACCTACTTTCAATAAACTGTTTTGATTTGATTTGTCAGTTACCATCGTTACAATCAGTCACCATCAGGTAAAACGTGCGCTCGTCTGACCTCCTCTTCGTTATAGAATGATCCTCGATGGTGGTAAACTCTGGTATTTCGTGTACGTCTCAAATCTAAATTTACAGAAATAGAATGTTTAAATAAAGCCTAAAACTTGTAATAACGTTATGGAAGCATGAACCTAAAAACCGTTTATTTAAGCGGAAAGCATGGTAAAGGGTTGGCAATATTCAACGAACTGGAAAATTAACTCAATGAACACAATTCAATGAGATTTATAACGTTTCTTTCTAAATCACTGAGGGTTTTATTTAACTGGCAAGTTTGTTGGGCACATCATAAGGTAACACTAGTGCTTAACGAACCATCACAGTGTGATAGATCCTTTCTATTGAAGGGGAAAAAAGTGCGTCATTAACTTGGTACAAATATTCGGGTAGAAAATGTGTATGAAAATCTATTTCTAACGCGTTTTTCTTATATTATTTGTTAACTTTAGAATATTTTGAAGGAACATGATACAGGCTAGCCATAATTAGTTTATACCAAGTCGTACATACTAGTATAATATATTATATTACATGATATAAACAATATAACATGTGACACATCAAAAGTTATTAAAATAAAAAAGAAAATATTCAAAATTCAAAAGTTTACTTTGTTTCTCAAAATATTCTTGATTCGCAAGTGCAACTGTGGTTACTTTCGTGGGTCATACAAAAAGTTTCTGGCCTTTCGTAATACAGCTACTTAAAGAACAATTATGGTATTCAAAAGTAGGAAAAAAGAGACACCCTGACAATAATAGTAAGTAGAATGAGATTAATTAATTAGATTGTATAAAAATACGCAATTACTTTTATACTTATAGTGCATATTATAATAATAATAATAATAATATAATATTGACACACTTTTTACACAAATTATCTTGCCCCAAGTTAAGCATATAATATAGCCTGTGTTATGGGTTACAATGCAATGATATATTTAATACAATATGCTTACTTAAACATACATAAACTTATATAAACATACATAAATACATTTAAACACCATCAATACCACAATACCACCATTTGTAAAAAGTTAAACTTTCATGAGAAAATTGCAAAGAAACTCAGTGTCACACAGTGTTCTTAAATAATAATAAAATAGACACACTTTTACACAAATTATCTTGCCCCAAACTAGGCATAGCCTGTTCTATGGGTACAAGACAACGATATATTAAATACAATATACTTACTTAAACATATGTAAATACATATAAACATCCATGACTCGGAAACAAACATCCATATTCATCATATAAATGCTTGCACCTACCGGGATTCGAACCCTCTAGCTTAGTAGGTAGGATCGCTAACCACTCGGCTATACAGGTCGTCAATCAAATATTATATCTATTGTTTCGGAATAGTTTTTTGAAGTCGGTTGGTTTTTGTTAAATCTTTTTTTTTAGGGAATCTGAAGTAAGTACATCAACTAATTTGTCTAAATATGTATACTAAATATCTACTAAATACTACTATATCTACTAAATTTTCACCCTTGAGGAGTTCCATTGATCATGGCATTCGACTACGACAATTACTTGACCATAACGATGTTGTGGTAGGTGGCTCAAATATTCGGACAGCATATAAAAGATTCGGCTGCGTATCGTTAATTTGCTCTCAATAATTGAAGAATTCCGTTACTTTCTTATGTATCCCATAATCAGAACCGCACCAAACTCTAATCAAACTACCCTTGAAGTCCTTTCCAATAAAAAAAGATTAATCGAAATTGTTTAGCATGATATTGAGTTATTCGTCCATTTGTCGCGCACACACTTTGCGCAAATTTAACTTATATGGATTATTCATGGATATATATATATATTATACTATCAGATCAATATCATCAACAAAATAATGGGACCACACAGTATGCATCAGCTTTCAAATAAAAAAAAGAATCATCTAAATCGGTTCACCCAGTCAAAAGTTCTGAGGTAACAAACGTAAAGATAATACCGATCCTGCTATTTTGAAGTTTGTTAATTACAAAACTTAATCGAAATAAATTATAATGAAATCATAAATATTAGGTATATTGTATTCAGAAAAATATTTAAGGAAGTCTCATAACGGACGAGGGATATTAATATTTAATGCCACCACAAGTTCGTGGAAAGCATATTTTCATCAAGTAAGCGTCTTGTGCTGCTTCAGAATTAATTTAAGAGCTTGCAGCTCTTAACTGTTGGCGATTTTACTTCATAATGATGTGAAATACGAAAATATTATTTAATGTAGACGTACTTAATATTATATTTTAAGTTTGTTGATGACGTCATGTCGTTGTAATGACGTTATATACATGCATATTATTAATTAATTAATTGCCTACAGATATAAAGTGCCAAGCCAATTTTGAAAAATTGCTAAAAATTCACATAGTATTTGAATTTAAATAAAACACTTTTTATACGATTAAAACGCGTTAATTGTAAATGTTTTTACATTCGATTTTGCGTCAAAGTTACGTCTTAACCCGACGTTTCGTGACCTTTCCAGAGCATGTTTTCAGGAGGACTGCGATTGACAGGAGTCGAGATAGTATTTGTCATAGGTAGTTGTCATTATGAAGTTTACCGCTATTTATTGCCTCGGAGGTGGTATTTGCTGTAGACAGATGGTTTTCGCCAAATTTTCTGGCAGTATCCTTTTCTTTTTAGAGTTCCGTAGCGAAATGACAAAAAACGGAACCCTTGTAGTCTATTCGTCATGTCTGTCGGTCTGTCCGTCTGTCCGTATGTCACAGCCACTTTTTCCGAAACTATAAGAAGTAGGTATATAATGTTGAAACTTGATAAGTAGATGTATTGTGTAAACCGCATTAAGATTTGCACATAAAAAAATAAAAGTAAATAATAGTTATAAAGAAAACTAAAATAAATACGCTTTTATAGAAAATCCCACTAAAAAATAGAAAATACATCTTTATAAATTTTAATTAAAAATAGTGTAAGAAAATATGATTTTATTGTAAAAAAGCGCGGAGTGCATGGTATCAATAGTTATAAATATTTTATGAACAGATATGAGTAGAAGGGTTATATTGATAATATCCTGAAAGGCACCCTTCGCTTTTTTTAGAATAAAATCATTGTTTCAATTCTAATTCATTAAGATGCATTTTCTATTTTTTTGTGGAATTTTCTATAAAAGCGTATTTTTTTATACTATTATTTTTTTAAATTTAATTGTCATCGGTCCTTAATAAGTATGCCAAATTTCGAGTTAATCCAACGTTTAGAAGGGGGTCAAAATCATGTTCAAAGATTCCGTTACATACTAACATACGTATGAAGCTAATAAAACCGTATTATAATAGAAATAAAACAAAATATTTTTATATAAATTTTTTTTTAACATAATACCCATACTTGGGGTATCTATGGATAGGTCTTCAAAAATGATATTGAGGTTTCAGTTTAATTTTTTTATTCTTCAGTTTTATTTAAGCTTCGTCTAAAACCATCGGGTAAAATCTTTACGAGGCTTGCCAAGTGCCATAATTATATCGACGCATAAAATTAAAATCTAGGTTGCTTTAAGCCCTCTCGTAAGCTTCTCATTGTCAAAGGCTTTTGTTTTAATAAATTCCTCTTATAAAACTCCATTATATTCTCAAATGACTTAATTAAGTTGTAACCACAGATCAAATAGAGTCGTGTTATGTTATTTTTAGATTTCTTTTTCAAATACAACGTATATAATATTAATATATTTATTGTATCTATGTAAATAAAAAAGTGGAGTCGCGAGGGCCAGCTTCTTTGACATAAATTTTGGACATTTTGAAGTGAATATTTCTCTTGGCGCACCGCACATACATTTTTCGTAGGTAGTAGTAGTAGGTTAGGCTAATCCGTCACGCTTTGAGGTGAAAGAATCCGTCACGCTTTGAGGTGAAAGACTACGTCACGCTCCGTTCGTAGGTAGTAGGTTAGGCTGATACGTCACGCTTTGAGGTGAAAGACTCCGTCACGCTCTGTTCGTAGGTAGTAGGTTAGGCTGATACGTCACGCTTTGAGGTGAAAGACTCCGTCACGCTCTGTTCGTAGGTAGTAGGTTAGGCTGATCCGTCACGCTTTGAGGTGAAAGACTCCGTCACGCTCTACTTGTAGGTAAAAGGTTAGGCTGATCCGTTATGCTCTGAGATGAAAGGCTCCACCACGCTTTTTTTGTAGGTAGTAGAGTAGGCTGATCCGTCACGCTCTGAGGTGAAAGGGTCCATCACACTCTGCTCCTAGTTTTAGACAAATATTCAAAAAACCAGAGAAACTGAGACATCAATATTATATAAAATAAGACAATCATATTTGTCTCAAATATCAATAAGCAGAATAACAGAGGTCGTCATTGTACTTAGCAGAACACATGAGTCCAGTTGATATATTGAATGTATGCGCATTGTGGTAAAAGTATGCGATCATGCTCGAAATTGTCAAAGAAGGCGCTACGTACCTGTTACTTTGCAACCTTTCAGTCGCAGTTATACAATATAGAATCGAATTCTGGGGACGCGCCGCGGACTATGAACGAATTTGTCGCCTACAAAGGCGAGCCGTTCGCATAAGTAAGACGTAAGACGTTTCTTCGTAAGCATACCTAGTGATAGCAAGCCTCCTAATACTACAAATAGGTTTATACGTTCGGGCGTATACCGGTATAAGAGGTGACACCAGTGAACACGCGAAAAAGCTTTCGCTCGGGTTTTTAAGAAACTACCAGACTACATCACAGGCGTGTCAAATTTAAACACATTTAAATATAAACTAAAATGGTGGCTCATTGAGCGCTCGTTCTACTCATATAATGAATTTATAAGTTAATTGTATTGTTGTGTTAAGTATGTATGTCGTGTAATAGATCCTCTTTAGGATCAAAAATTTTTTTTTATATATGAGAGGGGGCAAGAGTCTCACGGGATGGGGAGAGGTGAGTTAACCGCCCATGGACATCCGCAACAACAGGTGTGTCAAGAAATGCGTTGCCGGCCTTTAAGGTGGGAGTATGCTTTTTTCTTGAAGGACTTGAACTTGCACGTTGACCAATAAAAAACCCCATTTGTATCGTATCACCGTTCTTCGACACCATACTAAAAGCATCGCCTAGTATCAGAATACTGGGTGTCGAAATCTCGAGCGATTGTCAATTCCACGGTCATCTGGAGGGCAAAGCCAAATTGGCTCAGAAGAAACTGGACGTCATAAATAGAGCACGGCTATACTTCAAGTCGGCCCACATTCTAGCGCTCTACAAAGCGCAGGTCCGGCCACATATGGAGTATTGCTGTCTCTGGTCTGGCGCACCCTATTTGTTCGCGTGGAACGCAAACCTGCTGAAATCTACGGGGATCCAGTTCTCTGTGAACGGCTCGATCACCTTCATTGTCTGTCGCCTATCACGGAGAGCGTTCCGAAGAGCTGTTTGACCTGATTCGCTCCCGCCGTATTCCACCTTCGCACGCCACCCCACAAATTACAATATCATCCCCACCATCTGGATGTGTGGCAATCCTCCACTGTGCGGTGTTCAAGCTTTCTTCCTCGTACTACAAAGCTGTAGAATGAGCTTCCTTGTGCGGTGTTTCCGGGACGATACGACATGGGTACCGTAAAAAAAAGCGCGTACGCCATCCTTCAAAGCTAGTCATGCTCCTATGATTCCTCTAGTATCACAAGAGAATGTGGGCGGTGATCACTTAACACCAGGTGACCCGTACGCTCGCTAAGATGTGCAGCCTAACGCAACATAGCCTACAATATTAATCATAACCAATAATTTTCAAATTCAACTAGTAGATCCAGAGATTACCGCGTTTAAACAAATCCTCAGAAAACATAAGAAAATAATCAGTAATATAACCCGTCGGTGGCTAAGCCGCCACAAAACGCGTGAGCCGATGGCCTGTCTTATGCCGCCGCGCGTTACCGACGCTAAGTCAACGGGCTCGGGTTACACAATAAAATTTATTGCTTTTGAAGTGTTTCGGCTTGTTTATAAAATTGAACGTCAATGCTTTTATTATTAAACAAGCTAGCACTATGTTAGATTACATAAACAATAGATACTGAGTAATTTAAACAAATTTCGTTTAAAGTAGGTCTGTCATGCATTTTTTATGATTTTTTTAGATTTACCTACAGATTACATTTCGATTATTACTAATTAATGTAGTAATTTTTTATAACTAAAACATACTTCAAAGTTACTAATTAGTAATAGAATAGTTACAAAAACATTATAGATAATACAAAAGAGAATTTTTAAATCGACTGCTACAGATAATTTTTACGGCTGACCGCATTTTGACGGCTTGTCGTATTGTAAACAGATAAAGTTTTAAAATAAAATATTCTTACTTTTATAGTCTGTTAAATTACTTTTCTTGTGGTATATCGTGTAGCTTGTCTTACTCTGTGTATATTTAACGAAAAATATCTGTAGTTTTGATAGCAGACGTCGGACGTCTGATTGGCACCTCGGGGGATAATATTAGAATACGGTATGTAAACATCTTGGTTAGTTAAGCCATTGGTGACGCCGAATATAACCTTACCTACATAATATGAGCATAAAGTAGTGTATTCTGGCGAGACCATAGCTGTCACATAACCACATCTCGCAGTCAAAGGCTATAAGCTTATGCTCTGACCATTATACAACTCACAACAAACAGACATCACTATCCACCACGCGCATGTGTGTACGTCTAGCACAGGGGTAAACTAATGGTGGGGAGAAATTAACACGGTTGATTTTTGTCTGAATCAAATCGCTTCGATAAGACAGCCAATAGCTTACCTATTCCTGTAAATAACTGTAGATATTTTTTTAAGTCTGCGAGGTACGTATTCTTTTTTTATGAAAATAAAGGACGAGACGAGCAGGACGTTCAACTGGTGGTAATGAATACGTCATACCCATAACAAAGCAGTGCCGCTCAGGATTCTTGAAAAACAAAAAAATACTGAGCGGCACTGCAATTGCGCTCGTCACCTTGAGACATAAGATGTTAAGTATCATTTGCCCAGTAATTTCACTAGCTACGACGCCCTTCAGACCAAATAATAATAATAATGTCATTTATTTCAGGCATTTAAAACCCAATTCAATAAATTGAATAAAATAGAATAAGATGTACTTAACAATAAAATTTTATAAATGACAGTACTTAATAAAATAACGTAATACAGTCCATAAATCTATCTATAGTAGGTCTGACTGACGATATAAAATTGCTAATACAAAAGAGAAACAAACCGACAAAGATAGTATTTTTATTTTACAAAAGGCACAATATGAAAAAGTATAAAATACAAACTTACATCTAATGGCACTTAAATTAACAAAATATACAAAATTTTGAGCTGATATAAAAAAATTGTCGTAAAATATTGTCACAAATGGAATTTAAACCAACCACTTCTCTTACTAAATAAAGCATTTTTAAAGATCCTTATGTATTGTCATTGAATGTCAAGTAAAAATGAGTTTAATAAACATTTGTGTCTCGGGTCCTTGGACTTGATGAGTATGACGTTCAGTTGATGGTAATTGATACGCCCTGCCCATTACAATGCCACTCAGGATTCTTGAAAAACCCCAAAAATTCTGAGCGGCACTACAATTGCACTCGTCACCTTGAGCTTAACCATAAGATATTAAGTCTCATTTGCCCAGAAATTTTACTAGCGCCGGCGCCCTTCAGACCGAAACAATAATGTTTACACATTACTGCTTCACGGCAGAAATAGGCGCCGAAATTCCCTAAAATATAATCAAGGGGATGTTTGGTCCATGTGCCATACTTGTGAATGAGCGTTACATGTAGTGGCTGGATGAAGGGTCATAAAGGGTTAAATTTTAAAGTTTTATTTATATTCTATGTACGTTTATTATGTGTTTGAATTTCAATATCTTTTCAAATGTTCAAAAAATTCACATAATACCTTTATTTATTTACAGTGTGTAAATTGATCCACCATTACTACATAATTATAAAACAAAGTCCTCCGCCGTGTCTGTGTGTCTGTCTGTTCGCGATAAATTCAAAAACTATATTTTCATGCTGATTTCACCAATGGATAGCGTGGTGCTTGAGAAAGGTTTAAGTATATAATTTATAAGGTTTATGTTCCCTTTTTTATTTTTGTCGGATCAGCTAGTTATTATCAATTATAATTTGTCGCTAGAACCGGGTTCGATCCATTTGATAAAAAGTAATAACTGTCTTGAATTTTTTAAACAGTGCATTAGTGTACCTATGTAGCAACATCATTGAATATTTATCAATTTCTGCATTAAGGGTTATTCTTACGAATGCTGAAATGGTTTGGACACGTGTAGCGAATGAGTGAAGAAAGAATGACTTATCAAATATATAAGGCAAGTGTGTGTGAGCAAGTCGGTCGCGGGAGACCTCGTAGAACATTCGACGACCAAATTGGGACCTATTGAAAAAAAGGAAAGGTCCGAAGCACCCGGAACAGGCGGGCATACACATACATACAAAGAGCAGTAACCGATCGATGATGAAATAAGGTTCCAGTTTATTCCACTTGTGACAAAAATACAGACTGAAATATAATACTGTTCTAACCATATTATAAAACAAATGCTAACGCCCGACTTCAAAAAAAATTTTTTTTTTTTCTTTTCACATTTTGGTCTAGTTTTTGACATGAAACACGAAATAAAGTCATTTAATAGAGAAAAAAAAACCTGTGCTTGATATTTTTAACATTTTGCAACTAAACAGTACAATATATTATTTTAAGCTTAGACAATTAATACGCCTAGATAGAGCTGCTTGCTAGACAAACGATGAAAACAGGCCAGGTTTATTACTTTAGTGTGCGTGACAATCTATGTCTTACACTCGCGATTTGTATGTCACTTTGTGTTAGTGCGCGTGCATTGCTCAAAATAGAAATTAACTGTCAACCTCAATTTTTTCAACGTTTTCACAGCTATCACAGTCTTTCTAGACGTATAAATATAAATGATCTAAGATTTGAAGTTAAAATTGTACTGTAATTTACTAAAACAGTACAACAAAATATTGTCACTTTATTTACTTACTAGCTGACCCGGCAAACGTTGTTTTGCCATATAAAGTATAATTCACGCGATAGTTTTATAAGTAATAAAATATTGCCTATATATATATATATATTGTACATCATTTTGTTCTATTGTCAATAGTTTTTGCAGCGCACGCAAAAATAGGTTTTCGATTTTACACCTTGTGTTACAAAAAAGCAATTTTATTACGGATCCCTAATTTTGAAAAAAAAAAACATGGCCTATAGCCTTCCTCGATAAATGGACTACCCAACACTGAAAGAATCATTCAAATCGGACCAGTAGTACCAGAGATTAGCGCGTTCAAACAAACAAATAAACAAACACTGCAGCTTTATAATATTAGTATAGATTTTATTTGTATAACATACATTTAAAAACTATATATCATTGGACGGATTATCTTTATCTCACATATACCTAGAATTATTAACAAAATCTTATATTTTTTTTAAATTTTACTGACGGCAGGCGATACCAATTAACCTACGGATGATCATCTGCAAAGAGTGTCTGTACTTAATTATAATTATACAAAAATGATTACGTTTGTATAAATGATGAAAATAATGAAATTAAATAATATTAAGTACACTTCATAAGGGTTTTACCAAAAATAATACATATTATCTCGGATAACCTCAATGAAACAAAAAGAAAACTGAAAATATTAAAAAACAATCATTATATTCACAATCGTTTAGTGTTTTTTAATATATGTATTGTTAGTTATCGTATATGATAATTAAACAAAACAAATAATTATAACGGTATAAATATCTTGAAGATTTATATACTATGGTGCATCTCCCTATAGTATAGTGTGAAGTGATATTCTTGTTGTAGTATAAAAGCTGTGTCTCAATTTAATCATTCCTCTCTAACTAGCTATAAGAAGTAAAATCCAAACTTTGGCTTATTATAAAGGCATTTGGAACTTCGTAGGTGCTAAAGCATTGATGGGAACAGAGTAAAATAGTTTTTTTTTTTTTTTTTATGGAATAGGAGGACAAGCGAGCGTACGGGTCACCTGGTGTTAAGTGATCACTGCCCCCCACAATCTCTTGCAACACCAGAGGAATCACAAGAGCGTTGCCGGCCTTTAAGGAAGGTGTACGCGCTTTTTTTGAAGGTACCCCATGTCGTATCGTCCCGGAAACACCGCACAAGGAAGCTCATTCCACAGATTCGTGGTACGAGGAAGAAAGCTCCTTGAAAACCGCACTGTGGAGGACCGCCACACATCCAGATGGTGGGGATGATATCGTAACTTGTGGCGTGTCGTGCGAAGGTGAAATTCGGCGGCAGGAATCAGGTTGAACAGCTCTTCGGAACACTCCCCGTGATAAAGCGGTAGAAGACACACAATGAAGCGACGTCTCTACGCAACGCCAAGTGATCCAGCCGTTCACAGAGCACTGGGTTCCCGACAATTCGAGCTGCTCTACGTTGCACGCGGTCAAATGGATCGAGCTGATACTGGGGTGCACCAGACCAGAGATGACAGCAATACTCCACGTGTGGCCGGACCTGCGCTTTGTAGAGCGCTAGAATGTGGGCCGGCTTGAAGTATTGCCGTGCTATATAGTTATTAGAGGGATCAGACTATCAGCGATTCACAATGAGGAAAACGGAGGCAACAATGAGAAATTTTTTAATATTGGATTCATAATTTCTTCAATTTCGCTAAAGATTTCGACATAATGAATAGAATTATAACGCACTTAGCTACCATTTTGTTTAGTTGATAAGCTAAGTTAGATAACGACAGTCTATATGTATTTCTGGTATAGGTTTGTACCTATCATGTGTTAATATCATAAACTTAGTATACTACCGTAATAGAGGAACTCTGTGTGAAAGTGAGATAGCGTAGGTAGTAGGTGTGAGAAAGAGACGGAATAGATGAAGACCATGAGAGCGTTTTGAAACAATTTAGTGTACATTAGTCTCCTGTCATATTGGACCGCGTTTTAATTTTAGTATTTTTATTGTTTTGTGCTGGTTTAGATTTTGTTGTTAGAAATAGCAATTATCCAACTAAAAGAAACATTTCACATGTAAATACTGATTCTACAATACTACTTTCGTGATGTTTATTTTCGTAGAACATAATATGCAGGGTCCCGGGATCGAATCCCGGTAGGTGCAAGCATTTAAATGATGAATATACATGTTTGTTTCCGAGTCATGGATGTTTAAATGTATTTATGTATGTTTATATGAACTTATGTATGTTACAGTAAGTATATTGTATTAAATATATCATGGTCTTGTAACCCATAACACAGGCTATATATGCTTAACTTGGGGCAAGATAATTTGTGTAAAAAAGTGTGTCAATATAAATAAATATGCACTAAAATACTTAATATTACATTTTATATACGCAGTAAACACTTTATTTTCTAAAGATTATATAACCATTTAAGAAAATATATGTTAGATAATAAAATATTGTATACGTGAATATGTCGCCGTTTATCAATATTTGTCATAGGGATTGTGTAAAAGCAAAATACTACACACTACACTAACTCACCAACACATCTGTAAAACTAGCACACATGAACATTTTAAATTTATTCTTGACGTAATGAGGAGAGTGTTTGTCTATCACGCTAGTATACTAAGTTTATGGTATTTACAATATATAATATATAAAGCAGAAAGACAGCGTCGAAGATCACTGCGTAGTATGTGTGTTGGTGAGACTGATTGATAAAATTCCGAATGCAGTAATACGACCGCGTTGTGGTCTGCATGTGTGAAAAGAGTAATGAATGTAGTGGAAGCGCGTGAGGTTTGTAAGAATAGAAGCAAGTAGCGTTCTGTTGTAGAGACGGGGTAGGCCTCTGCCTACCCCGTGATGGTAAAAATATGTGTGTATGTGTGTGTGTGTGTGTGTGTGTGTGTGTGTGTGTGTGTGTTTGCTAAGACTATAATAATTATATAATTAGTACCTTAAACTTAATATATTCGAGATTAACGATATAGGCCTTCATATATTGTATGATGTAACTTATGTAAATAACATTTGTACAAATAACAGATCTATTCAACTTATTATTAAAACTCGTACCACGCCCTTATTCGAGGCCTTGATGATTGATTTCATTGTGAGAATAGTGGTAGAAGTGATATTCAGAGATATGTACAAATTGTAAAACAAGAAAAGAAAATTTGAATTAAAAGCCATTATTCGGCATATTACGTTATTTCGCAAAAGAAACAAGATTTATCAACGCTTAGTCACTCGAACGGTTGGCTCAGTGGTAGAGCACTCGCACGGAACGCGAGAAGTCGGGGGTTCGAGTCCAGCATCGTTCATAAATTCTGTTTAGTGAAAGTTATCACTTTAAAACAACAAATTGTTTACATAATAAGTAATCTTTGATCTACTAAGTCCATTTCATAGTTTAGTATAAATAGACAATATTTACAGACAAAACGCGATAATCTTGTACCTTAAGGCGAAGAGTAAGCAGAAAACACGCAAACATGGTGTTTTTAGACAAGTTTTGTGGTGAAAGTATAGCATTTCGAACTATGAACACTACTTAATCCTGTTACACATATCCTTAAGTCTTATTTGTAGGTTGCTAATGCTTGCTGTTGGTTATAGTTAACACTGCCGAGCCTTTTTGAACTACCACTTTTCTTTGAAGTTATACAAGTTTTTTGGCATGGCGTGACGCATTTTTTGGTACTTCTCTCAGAAAAGTTATTCTTATAGCTTGTACTTTTTTGTGTAGGTTCATTTATTCAGATTAGTAGTGAATAACGAGGATTATAAGCATATAAACTGTTTTCCACGCAAGAATTTTGAAAATATTGGCTTAGTTACATAGATGGCGGGCCGGCAGCCGTGAACTAATATCGCTCAAGGTCGCTGGCATTTAGTGTCGCCTTAACTCGATCTAATAAAGCATGATAGCTCCGTTGACTTTCTCCTCGAGGGCGGGGGCACTAGTGTCTACGTCGCGTCCGTCTGACATCGCGATCAGAATACAGACGTTGTTAACGAACGCTGTTATACACGCTGTCACCACCAACCTGAAAACAATAATTATAAAACAATCACTTTCTGTATATAAATGAACATATCATTCGCAGTCTGATACCGGAACGTTGATAAAGTGAAATACCGCATATTGTCAGAAATAAAAAAGGTGTGGTGTCGTGGGACACCAGGTAGGAACGAAGTTCCTTCGGCTAATGTAGAATCGACACAATTTGTAAAAAAAAATCGTGTTCAATTTTATGTAGGTTTTCTTGATTTTTCTCTTAAATTTTTCAGATTAGTTTTTATTTAAGTATAGGAAATTCAGTATTTTAGGAAATAATAAATTATGTAAAATAAAAACGATCGTAATCCAAATTATCAATTAAAATAATAAAAAATTTCTCTTTTTTGTTTGACAACATAAAATTACATAGAATTAGAAATAATTACAAAAACGACAGTCGCGCCTGCGCACGTCTCATTTAACAGTTTTATTCCACGGACTTTTTCTTACGGTTTTACTATCACATTTTTTTCAGTTCGATCCCGCGGCAAAATCCCTATCTCCTCCAAGCCTGCCGTAAGGAACTTCGTACCAATAAATGAATCAAAATTCCTTCGAGAAATTCAAAGGCTGCCTCATCTAAGACAATTTACATTAACAAACATGTCATTTAAATTACCTAAATCTACAAATATATATGGCAGCAGAGCAAACAACTACGTCATTCATCTATACTTAACGAGACTCCCTTAGAGATTCAAAAACTATATATAAACTAGCTGCCCCGATAGACGTTGTTCTGTAGATAATAAAAAAAAAACTGTTTTATAGGAAATTGGCAATAATATTTCAAAACATCAAGAATTATTTCGTAAAAATGCTGTTAATTCCCTGTTGTTATAATAAAATTGTTTCACAGCAGAACTGTCAAACCATGCGTAAATATATTCTCTCATAGAAAATATGTCCGTACAAAACAAATATTGAAAATAAATATAATTATGGGTCCCAAACCGAAATAAAAACTATCCTATCTCACAAGTTGGACCAAACTGCACTCCATGAAGTTATCCCCATTAAAATCCGTTCATTAGTTTAGGAGTCCATCGCGGACAAACAACGTGTCACGTAATTTATATATATTAAGATAAAAAAAAAACTTTGACTTTGATAAAAATAAATATAAGTCATTGTTGAAAAAGTACTTTTTACAAAATCCTTCATTAATATAATTTTATCAGCGGTAAGCTCAGTTGACAAATAATTTGTATTTGCTAACATTTAGTTGATAATAATTTTTTATTCGTATTTTATTGATTTCTATACTACTTTGTTTAAAATAAGTTCTTTGTTGTAACAACTATAATTGAAAATAATTGTTATTTTTAAATATTATGTAATTTAATTTTAAGCGCCTTCACGGATTAGTTAAAGTATGTATTATTATATTGTAAGCTTTAACTACATTGTATTTTTTTATTTATTTTTATTTTTAATATTGACACACTCTTACACAAATTATCTTGCCCCAAACTAGGCATAGCCTGTACTATGGGTACAAGACAACGATATATTTAATACAATATACTTACTTAAACATACATAAATACATATAAACATCCATGACTCGGAAAGAAACATCCATATTCATCATAATAAATGATTGCACCTACCGGGATTCGAACCCGGGACCTCTGGGTTAGTAGTCAGGGTCGCTAACCATTCAGCTATATGGTCGTCAAATTATTAATATTTTAAATAAATATTATAAAAAAAACGGCAAAAGTGTGCTTAAATACAATGTAAGCACACTTTTCTACTTAGTCGTACGTCAACTGTGTGTCGATCAACAAGTCTAAGTGTGCTAATAAGTGTTCAAACTATACGTTAACGACGCAAAAAAAAGATTGTGTGAGTTATTACCGGTGAGGTTATTTTATTTAAATATAAGATGGGATGGCAATAAGTATAAATAGATTATTAATATTTCTTCATTGAATATGGTATAATTATTGACAAGTATTCACATCCCTTGTCAGAATGAGACAGATGAATGGACGCGATCAGCACAGAGTTAGAAATTAAAACTGTAGAGACGCTCTTTTTTTAAAGGCCCAGCGAATAATGATTAGGAATATTGTACTCCACTGATGTCACTGTCCAAATCCAACCGTTTAGTCCGTAGTTATTTCTATAAATATTTATAAAATTTTAAAATAAATAATATGATTTAAAAAAAAAATGCTCGAATGCACAATCACTCATATAAACATGTACTTATTTGTTTTAAGCTTTCTTATTTGTACTATTGTTCAAACCGTATGTATTATTTTAGTTTACTTCAACTGTTATCTTTATAAGTCGTTAGCCACATCCAGTCCTTCTTATTCCGGATAAATATAAAATATGTTGATGTTCTTTTGTTGAGAATTTTTTATGTACCTTCATTTTTGTAATTGTTCACTTTGTTTGTTTTGCATGCTTAGTCATAGAAACCTGAGGTAATAATTTTATGGTATATTTATGTAAAATTCTCATGTAAGTGATTTTATGTTAATTCTTACGAGAATAAATGTCTTTTAACCGAAAAAAAATTTTGGGGAATAAGTACGTATTCGACAATTAAATGACGGTACACAAATGGCAATATTCTGAAAAACATCTGGACAGTTTGACAGGTTGTTTACGAGTTTATAAAGAAAAATAAACTGGGACGCTTTCTTTTTTAGTTTTATTATTCAATAGAAACACTTATACAGACGCAAACGAACGATTATAGTAATATATTCTATTCTACTTTAAAAAGTCACTCAAATCTTCCTTAATAAAAAAATCATACTACTCATTAAAATATTTTTTATAAAATAGTAAATAATTAAAATCAACTTCGACTGAACTCAATATCATTGTGTAGTTAGTGACATTATATTATAAATTAAAATGAATAATCCAATGAAATAATAACTATTCTATGATTGATGTTAATTTAAGTTTGCTTGGGTTGTATATCTTTTTTTAGTATAGTACAGTATATTATAATTGTTACAGAAATTAAAACGTGAACTGACTATGTATTCCACTATATTTTTGCATGCCTTATGGGTTAGGATATTCAAATTCAAATTCAAAAATTTTTTTTCTAAATAGGATTTAAAATCACTTATTGACCCATTCAAAAGAGACTGCCTCAGACCTGAGAAGAATGGGCGCAAGAAACTCAGCGGGCTTTTTTTTAATATAAAATATGGAATAAACATTTATAATTAAAGAGCCTGAGATTAAAGGTGTTCGCTTTATTCCCAGTCCGTGGTGTCATTAAGAAAATCGTTTATGCTATAATAACCTTTCCCACACAAACGTTTTTTAACAATTCTCTTAAATTTCGTAACACATTTGTTTTGTACATTTTCTGTCAATCATATTGTAGAAGAATATACATCGCCCAACAAAAGACTTACTAACTCGACCCAACCGAGTAGTAGGCATAACAAGTTTATGTTTGTTCCTCGTGTTAACATTATGAATAAGAGCACGTGTTAATTATAAGCCAACAACATCTTGCAAATAAAGATGATTTGATTATATTACCAAAAGGAAAATCCAAGGTCAGCGGTCATATCGGAGGACCAGCTAAGTGCCAGATCCTCTTCAGACATCACGTTGTGCTGGAGTCGCAGGAAGAACTCTGTCAGCCACACCGCCATCGCACCCAGGGTGAACAGAACTAGAAATGGAAATAACAATGTTTTCATTTGATGTAATTTACCAGTGGGAGGCTCCTTTGCACAGGGTGCCGGCTAGATTATTGGTATCACAACGGCGCCTATTTCTGCCGTGAAGCAGTAATGTGTAAGCATTACTGTGTTTCAGACCTAAGGGCGCCGTAGCTGTAAAATATACTGGGCAAATGAGACTTGACATCTTATGTCTCAAGGTGACGAGCGCAGTTGTAGTGCCGCTCAGAATTTTTGGGTATTTCTAGAATCCTGACCAGCACTGCATTTTAATGTGCAGGGCATATCAATTACCATCAGCTGAACGTCCTTCTCGTCTCGACCCTTATTTAAAAAAAAATGTTTATCGTGATTGTTGGTGTGTTCGTATGAGTGGTTCATGGAACATTGTTCGTAATGCTCACTGGGTCGTCTCCTTCCCTCAAATATGTGCGAGGGGAACGATGGCTGGTACATGCGTCAAATCGTGAACGGGTGCTGGCCATCATGCCATGAGCATCCTTACACAAACAATAAATACAAGCTCTAAAGGTTGATGCATCCAATATACGATAATTTATTGAGGGAAGCTCCCGCCGGGTGACTCCAATTGATTTCTGTGTAAAATTGGTTCTCGGCCATTTCTGGACCGATTTAAAAAAATTTGAACTCATAGAAATCTTTCGAAATTTTCTAGATTATTGAATTTCGACTTGATTCAATTATCTATATATATTTCTTGTGTGCGTGTGTATGTCACTGAACTCCTCCTAGACGGCTGGACCGATTCTAATGAAACTTTCTGTGTGTATTCAGGTAGATTCGAGAATGGTTTAGATTTACAATTGAACTACCTCCTAAACGGCTGGACCGATGTTGATGATTTTTGTGGTGTGTTGCAGTGAATTTGAGATTGGTGTGTGTCTTCAGGTGGATTTGAGAATGATTTTGATTCACAATTGAACTACCTCCTAAACGGCTGTACCGATTTTGATGATTTGTTTGTGTGTTCCAGTGAATTTGAGATTGGTTTAGATTCTCAATTCCGTCCATATAGTGTATTTTAGATGATTCCTTCTAACAGCTGGTCCGATTTTTCAAATTTAAGACGTGTGTCCGAAATTTCCGACAGAACAACGTCTGTTGGGTCCACTAGTATATATATAAAAATGAATTGCTGTTCGTTAGTCTCGCTAAAACTCGAGAACGGCTGGACCGATTTGGCTAATTTTGGTCTTGAATTATTTATGGAAGTCCAGAGAAGGTTTAAAAGGTGAATAAATAGGAAAAAGCTGCTAAATTAAATAAAAACAACAAATTTGTATTTCCTTTAATGTGTACATACCTACATAATTTCTATGAGAGAATTTATTGACGCACGGTTTGACAGTTCTGCTGTGAAACAATTTCATTACGACAGCAGGGTGCATATTTTACGAAGTAATTTTTGATGTAATGATATATTATTGACAAATTCATATAAAAACATTATTTTATTTATTATATACAGAACAACGTCTGTCGGTTCAGCTAGTTATAAATAAAAACAAACATGATTTACAAATTATTCTAAATTAGCACGCGCTATTTATATTTATTGAAAAATTGAGCCGATTGACCAAATCTTGTTTGATTAATTTTATTTGTTTTGTACATAGATTTAGTTTACCTAGCTTCGCTCAAATATACGCCGCAGCGAAGCGGTACGACGAGCGACTGCGGCATCCTAGTTATAATACAGTTTATTACTTTTTATGAAATAATTTATATTATTTCAACAAAATATTATAACACTAGAAATAAGGGATTGCTTGTAACTAATTCTAGTAGGCTTCATAAGATACATAATAACTTTAAGGGTTAATGTATACACTTTTATACTAAAGTCCTAGCCACTGTTCAGGCATTATCTATAAATAAATTTAAATGTTTTATAAAAAAAATGGCTCTGTCGTAAATCCTATTACTCCACTGCTGAATATCTAAATGATCGGACAGCCTGGGACTAGATTGTGATTATTTTATAGCGATAGAAATGACTGTACAATATTGTATATTTTTATTGAAAAGAGCGCAAAAAAAGAATGCTGGGAGAGTTGCTTGCGCCGCTTCTTCTCTCTCAGAGCGCCATTTGTTTCCGAAGCGGTAGTATTATCTAGTAGTATAAGAAATGACATCAAAAAGAATTGTGAATAAATCAATTTTGAGAAAATAAATGCCTTTTATGCCTTTTTAACACGACTCATATATTGGATGCAGCATCTTACAAACGAATATGTTATGTATATTACAGCCATTGTAAAATACTCTATTTGATTGAAAATAGTGGCCGTTGCGGTTCTTATATATGTTCTTCTCACGAGCTCAATTTTTTACGAACATATGGTAAATTCAGTAAATTAAAAGAAACATTTGTAGTGACGATTCAAAATAAGTAAATTTGATTTTGACTTTGAATCATGTTGTTGCCCCAGGGGCAGAATAAAAATGACTGTAACGGCTCGCGTACACCAAATCCGTCATCAGCCGAAGTTTGCTCGGGCGATGACGGCCGAACTCGGACGATCGAATCAAACACTTGTAAAAGAAAGAGAGCGCGTACACCAACACGACCGTTATCGTCCGATGACGCCCGGAAACGGCCGATCAACCGTTAAGTCCAAACTTGTTGGGATTTCTACAGTGCAAATTTTGTGTATTTATTAAAAGACACTCCAAAATATTCCAAGAACTTAATGGGTTGTAATTTTAATGCTGCAAAAAGGTAGTGGTATTCACCCAATTGTTTTCATTACATAAATTTTTCATTGTCACTCGATGACGATGACGAATTAAATTGCGGTATGAATGATAAAATCCGTAGGAGAACCCCAAAGTAACCGATATAGCCCAAATGATTGCGAAACTGAAGTGGCAGTGGGCAGGGCAAATAGTACGACGGACAGATGGCCGTTGGGGCAGTAAAGTTCTCGAATGGCGACCACGTACCGGAAGACGCAGTGTTGGTAGGCCCCCCACAAGATGGACCGACGATCTGGTCAAGATCGCCGGAATACGTTGGATGAGATCAGCGCAGGATTGGTCCCGAATGGTCGTCGTGGAAATCTTTGGGGTAGGCCATTGTCCAGCAGTGGACATCTTCCGCCTGACTATGTTCTTATTTTATTATCACAGACTAAAAAGTGCGTGACGGATAGTGTGTCGTCTGCGATAGGCCTTATGGTGTACGTGTAGCGTAAGAGTGGCCGCACACCTGTGAGACAGTTGCACACGAGCAGAGGCTTTGGTGAGCACCGAGCACGCGCCGCCGCTCCGAGCGCCGCCAGAACACACGCGCCGCCACTGGCCGCCAGAGCGACCACGAGCTGAGCCGCCGTTCCACACCACGCCCAACGACGCGCTGGCAACGTACCCGTTTTAACTGAAACATAACATACACAACAAACTATGATGGACAATACTATTCAAATTTCAAAATCACTTATTGAACGTCAAAAACTACCAACAATTCAAAAGAGACTGCCTGAGAAGAATGGGCGCAAGAAACTCAGCGGGCTTTTTTTTTAAATATAAAATATGGATTACAATGTGATATGCCTGAGGGTGAGGGTGTTCGCTTTATTCCCAGTCCGTGGTGTCTAAGAAAATCGTTTATGCTATAACAACCTTTCCCACACAAACGTTTTTTAACAATTCTTTTAAATTTCATAACACATTTGTTTTGTACATTTTCTGGGATCATATTGTAGAAGCATATACATCGCCCAACAAAAGACTTACTAACTCGACCCAACCGAGTAGTAAGCATAACAAGTTTATGTTTGTCCCTCGTGTTAACATTATGAATGTCACAGTTTCTAAAAAAATCCTCAATGTGCTTATGAACATACAGAACATTATCAAAAATGTATTGAGAAGCAACAGTCAAAATTTTTATTTCTTTAAATTTTTCTCTTAATGATTCTTTAGGAACTAGGTTATATATCGCGCGAATAGCCCTCTTCTGCAGCACAAAGATGGTATTAAAATCGGCCGCACTGCCCCATAACAATATACCAATATTTCATAATACTATGAAAATTACTTTCCGCAATCGATACCTTGCAAGACATCTAGGTACCACAACGGCGCCTATTTCTGCCGTGAAGCAGTTATGTGTAAGAATTACTGTGTTTCGGTCTGAAGGGCGCCGAAGCTAGTGAAATTGCTGGGCAAATGAGGCTTAACATCTTATGTCTCAAGGTGACGGACGCAGTCATAGTGCCGCTCAGAGTTTTTGGGTTTTTCAAGCATCCTGAGCGGCAATTCATTGTAATGGGCAGGGCGTATCAATTACCATTAGCTGAATGTGACCGCTTAGCGTATTAACAAGCTTGGTTTTCAAGCTCACCGCCGCCTACATTCTCATGCAACACCAAAGGAATCACAGGAGCGTTGCCGGCCTTTAACGCGTATACGCGCCATTTTTGATACCCATGTCGTATCGTCCCGGAAACACCGCACAAGGAATCTCATACCACAGCTTTGTAGTACTTGGATGAAAGTTCCTTGAAAACCGCACTGTGGAGGACCGCCAGACAACCAGATAGTGGGGATGAAATCTAATTTGTGGCGTGTCGTGCTTAACTGGTATTCGGCGGCAGGAATCAGGTGAAACAGCCATTAGGAACACTTCCCGTGATAAATGCGGTAGAAGACATACAAAGAAACGACGTCTCTACGAAACGCCAAGTGATCTAACCGTTCACAGAGCACAGGGTCTCCAACAATTCGAGCTGCTCTGCGTTGCACGCGGTCAAATGGATCGAGCTGGTACTGGGGATCGCCAGACGATGACAGCGATATGTGGCCGGATCTGTGTTTTGTAGAACGCTAGATTGTAGGCCGGCTAAAGGTATTGCCGCACTCTATTTATGACGCCCAGCTTCTTTGAAGCCAATTTGGCTTTGCCCGCCAGATGACCGCGGCATTGGCAATCGACAAATAGGGTGTTTTTGGGGTAAACGTGCAGACTTGAGACTTCAGGGGGTTACATTCTGATTCCCCCTAGTTCCAAGTCTCATATTTAGCTGTTCACTGTTAATACTCACTACTAAGATGACGGTGCCTCCAACCAACGCCTACAGTCAGCTCCTTGTACCCCTCGAACAGTCCGAAGCTGATTCTGGCTTCTGACACAGTGGGGTTCCGCAGACCTCTGGCAGTCGCATCCACCCAGTGCCAGGTCCCCAGAGCCGCGACCACCAGCGCGATACACAGACACGAGCCGAAGAACGTCGCGTAGATCATCGATCGCTTGAACATGTTTAACTTCATCTTGACGTGTTATTCATTCAGTCATGCTCCTGTGAATTGCAATTATATTACAATCAAATTATCTGATTATCTATCGATGTATCCCCGTCGTCCGGACAAATAGGACGTTTTCAGATCCCAAGATATTCCAGAGACTCTATAGAATTTTTAGTTTTACAATAAGCATACGTTGATCGATTCAGTTGAATGCCTTGGAGAGATCACAGAACACAGCGGAAGGTGCGACGCCTCCCAGGGCACAGATTTGTTAAAAGAAGATCCCGCGTCTTGAGTGGACTGGGCTTTTGTAAATCCGAACTATTCTTATGCAATATTAAATTTATATTAAAGTGTGCCAACAAGATCATTGTCGCTCGGAAGGCAATGGAGATGGGTATGCTCGGAGTTTCCCTGCGAGATCGTATTAGAAATAAGGAGATCCATGGGAGAACCAAAGTCACCGACATAGCCAAGATAGTTGCGAAACTGAAGTGGCAATGGGCACGGCACATAGCTTGACGGATAGATGGCCGATGGGGCAGTAAATTCCTCGAATGGCGACTACGTACCGGATATCGTAAGCCCCCCACAAGATAGACCGACGATCTCGTCAAGATCGCCGGTAAGGTGATGAGGGCAGCGCAGGACCTATCGTCATGATGATCTTTGGGGGAGGCCTGTGTCCTGCAGTGGACGTCTTCCAGCTGAAATTATGTGCCAAAAGTTGCTCTGGCATGATTTTACATAAGGCTTGCGGTATAGGCCCATATTAGATATGGGCCTATACCTTCTTATATGTCTTCGTGCGAAATTATTCCTTAACCATTCAAAAATGCATAACGTTATGTTCAAGTTTTCACTTCTGCCGGCACTCCCGGAGTGCAACCCGTATTTTTTATTATTTGAGTAGTTGGGAAAAAACTGTATTGATGTACAAAAATACATATAAATGATATGTTAGATATCGTTGGTCACGAACATACCAAAGTTGTTGTCGGGTCAGCCACCAGATGGCGTTGTATCACATTTCGTAGTCTACAGGAGCGTGCGAACTAGTGAAACCTCTATTGTAACCTCCATAACGACAGGTATTTCCCTCGCGCGAGATCGATGGAAAATCTGAAACAATAGAAATGTCATGTGTCAAGGCATTGATGAGAAAAGACATAAATTGTCAGCATTCATACGTTGGAAATTACATGTTCTTGTTAGCGATTCGTAGATAATTTTTACACGAATAGTAACTATTGCAGTTATTGTATTGTTGGTTAAAAAATAACATTGATTTTACTATGAAAAAAGTGTGTATGTACTTGTGTATGCACGCAAGAAGTTATACTTTTTTGGCCTAACGAAGCAAAAATCATTAAAACGATTTATAACTCGTGCTATTCTACTATTTTAGAAAGAACAGTTTTGTAAAAATCTTACAAAGATGGCTTTGACAATTAATTATTTAATAATGAATACGGCTGTATGGGCTTGAAACCTTTGCCTGTCCTAATATTGGACGAAGAAACTAAAAAAAAATTATGAATGAGGCAAACGTCAGAAAATTTTAGGAACCAACTTCACCCTGTTACTTTTATGTTACTCATATTTTTTTCATAACGCGCCTCAATAAGTATAACTTCAAAAAGTAGATGGAAAATGGTAGGCCCAAATGTAATAAGTTGAAATGTTATCTTTAAATCCGTCAATTGTTCAATGTTCAAAACAAATGTATTACGATATTCAAAAGAATTGTTAAAAAACGTTTGTGCGGTAAAGGTGAAATAAAACATTTAAATTTAATTTAATTTAAATTTAATTAGAAATGACATCAAAAAAAACTCTAACGGCCATTCCCAATATTCATTGTATCTCTTACTTGAGATAAAAATCGTAACTATCGTTGACTTTTCTGTCTCAATAAACTTATCGATGGTAACTTACCTTATCCGTACACGCTGTCTGTCAATGGGACGACGTATAGCTTACCAGCGATATAAAGTTTGTATGGAAATTGCAATTCACGCGTCCCAATATAAGGCGATGAGAATGACTTATCGGGTATATTGGGACAGCTTCAGTTATTGACAGCTAATTACTTATCTGTAGATAGTATATTGGGAACGGCCGTTAAGGAATCAATTTTGAAAAAATAAATGTATTTTATGCTTTTTATTGAAATTGGCTCCCATATTTACTACCACATACTATCTACATCCACGCAATACCACAAAATAAGTGAATGTAGTTTCAGTTACCCAGAAAGTAGTATTAATTGATATTTATGTAAAGTGATTTGGAGTTATAAATTAATAATTATATTCATACTTTCATTGGGACTTAATGTCTTGTGTGCCTAACAAATAACAGAGTACTAAACGATGGTCTCATGCAGACAGGAGTTTAATTTACTGTTTGAAGTCCGAATGATTTCAAATAGGGACTAAATAAAACATACAAGGAACTGGTTGACCTATCGTTTCACGCAACGTTTTGGTCCTATACATCATCATCAGCCGGAAGACATGTACTGCTGGAAATTGGATATCACAGGGAAACTTCGAGCATAGCCCTATCCATTGCCCTCTGAGCGACCATGGAGCTTTCTCATAAGGCCCATAGTTAGCGACCACGTCTGCGTACCGTAAGTCATCACTGGCAACTCACACTGGTTGAAAACCTTCGTCTTCAGACACTGTGGTATTAAGGTTACTATAACATACATGACTTTCTTAATGATACCACAGATTGAGAATGGACCGACCGCCCTGAGGCTTTTAAATAACGTACATTACAAAAAGAATGCCTCAGACCTGAGAAGAACGGGCGCAACAAACTCAGCGGGCTTCTTTTATCTTTTCATAAAAATATGGTTATAAAGTAATATCGTACAATTATTAAGCTTATTATTTAAAAGCCTGAGGGCGGTCGGTCCATTCTCAATCGGTGGTATCATTGAGAAAGTCATGTATGTTATAGTAACCTTAATACCGCAGTGTCTGAAGACGAAGGTTTCCAACCAGTGTGTGTTGCCAGTGATGACTTACCGTACGTTATTTAAAGTCGAGAAAATTTTACGGTTCTCGAACGCTGCTCCTAAACATGCTGCATGCATTTTCTTAAATTCCACACCACACCTGTATTTCTCAACCGATTAAATTCCGTTCCTAAGCTATTCAAATATTAGGTTATGATTCCGTATACAGTGGGAACACCCCGTATAGGTAAACGGAAATCGGACCGGTCGAGCCGTGTACGGAATGAGGCACACTCACCTATATGCATATAAATATCGATTGATTTCACCCAGTTTTACCACCACGTTTTCTATTATATGTTTAACCACGGGCGTGTAAAAAAAGAAGGACTCCGCGCCGTGATATTTCCTAGTGAAGCACCGTTATGCTAGTGTGTGTGCGGGTACGGGGGATACTAGTTACACAATTTATTCTCCCTTAAATAATCATATATGGCCACAAATACTTATATAGTATCGTATTTACACTATTTCACAACGCACGACGGCATTTTTGAAATATTTTATTGAGACACAAACTGATCTGTCACAGACAATAACAATTCTCATAATGGCCGCCTATCGGCCTGTAGTAGTGTAAGTGTGTGCGTGGGGCTATGTATGTACACGTTAATCGGCTTGTTTTGGTGCTACACTGTTATGTAAGGTGACACGGAGTCCTTATTTTTTTACTAGTCCGTGTATTTAACTAGCTGACCCGACAGACGCTGTTCTGTCAATAAGAAATGATGTAAATATTCGGGAATAATGTAGTCTAAAGCCATCGGAAATATGTAGTCAAAAAATGAAACAAAAACGTATTTCTGAACGATTTTATAATATGTAGTTATAAAATGATAAGGATTCATATCGTATTTGTGTAAACAGATTTTACATTACCGCTTTATAATTGCTAACTTCTTAAAGTATTAAAATGAATATAATATGTTATACTTAAGAGATAGACATATACCTTCGAGGACTTTTCTGTAGACCTATATAAGATACACAATTCCACCATACACTATTTTTTTGTTTATTGATATTTTTTTATATCTCAAAGGGTTTAGACAGCGTTTTCGTTGAAAGCTCCCGGGCGGCTTATTTTTTTTTTCCTAAACCTCCAATAAATATCGTTAATTTACACACAAATTTATACAAAAACTAGACAAATTATATACTTAAACCGTTCTCAAGAACCACGCTATCTGTTAGTGCAAACAGCATGAAAATCAGTGCGGTTGTTTTTGCGTTTATCGCCAACAGACAGACGCGGCAAAGGATGTTGTTTGATTATGTTTTTTTTTTATGGAATAGGAGGACAATCGAGCGTACGGGTCACCTGTTGTTAAGTGATCACCGCCACCCACAATCTCTTGCAACACCAGAGGAATCACAGGAGCGTTGCCGGCCTTTAGGGAGGTGTACGCGCTTTTTTTGAAGGTACCCATGTCGTATCGTCTCGGAAACACCGCACAAGGAAATTCATTCCACAGCTTTGTAGTACGTGGAAGAAAGCTCCTTGTAAACCGCACTGTGGAGGACCGCCACACATCCAGATGGTGGGGATGATATCCTAACTTGTGGCGTGTCATGCGAAGGTGGAATTCGGCGGCAGGAATCAGGTTAAACAGCTCTTCGGAACACTCCCCGTGATAAATGCGGTAGAAGACACACAATGAAGCGACGTCTCTACGTAACGCCAAGTGATCCAGCCGTTCAGAGAGCACTGGGTCTATAATATATATAATAAAATATGTGCTACATATTGATAGCTTTGAAGTCAGTGCCAAGCCCTAAACAAAATATAACTTAATATTATAAACAGCTTACAGTTTACTGTACTTATTAAGGCTTAGTTTACAAACATATTATCTTATAACAAGCAAGTTAACCACAGCAGTTTTGTATGTGTAAAAAATAAAAAATGCTGCCCAAATCAACTATTTCACGCGGACGAAGTCCCGGCTAGAAGCTAGTCATCTATACATTCTATACATATAAATCAAAATTGGAGTGTCTGTTTGTAATATTGAAATAACCGTTTTTTACCACATGTATATGAATATAATATATATACGGTACATATACACACCAAAATAACATTTTTTACAATTTTTGTCTGTCTGCTGTTTGTTCCGGCTATTCTCTGACGCGACTTTTATTGGCAAGTAGCTGATGTTATAAGGAATAACTAAGGCTACATTTATTTTAGAAAAAATCTTATATTTTAGAAAAATAAAGCAATGTTACAATGTCAAGAAACGGTCTTACTCTCAAAATCCTATTAATATTATAAATGTGAAAGTTTGTATGTCTGGATTTATGTTTGTACGTCTTTAACGCAAAAACTACTGAATGGATTTTGATGAAACTTTACAATAATATAGCTTACACACCAGAATAACACATAGGCTATTATTTATAAAACTATCGCGTGAATTATACTTTATATGGCAAAACAACGTTTGCCGGGTCAGCTAGTAATATCTTAATATATATATTTCTTGTGTGCGTGTGTATGTCACTGAACTCCTCTTAGACGGCTGGACCGATTTTGATGAAACTTTCTGTGTGTCTTCAGGTGGATTCGAGGATGGTTTAGATTCACAATTGAACTACATCCTAAACGGCTGGACCGATTTTGATGATTTTTTTGTTTGTTTCAGTGAATTTGAGATTGGTTTAGATTCTCAATTCCGTCCATATTATATAATTCTCCTGCTCATGCGTATGTTAGTGAACTCCTCCTAACGGCTGCACCGATTTTTCAAATTTAAGACGTGTGTACAGGACAACGTCTGTCGGGTCCACTAGTATAATATAATTATCTAGTCTGGCCATAAAATGTCACAAATAAAGATTCACTTATGTTTCTTTGACGTAATGTAATCTTAATAAAACCAATATGTATTTATTTTTAGTTCTAACAGCTCCATTTTCTTTAACAGAGGATGTGTTAGCATATACCGATCTATAGTATAATACGAAATTATAACG
Organism: Leptidea juvernica; assembly: GCA_949711755.1. NCBI lineage: Eukaryota > Metazoa > Arthropoda > Insecta > Lepidoptera > Pieridae > Leptidea > Leptidea juvernica. The sequence continues at coordinate 9,552,078 of CATIXQ010000025.1, forward strand.
AAATAATATAAATCTGATGTTTTAAAGTTGTAACAATGGACAGACGAGTAGACATACAGGAGAATATTAAATAAAGTATATGAAATTCACTTATAACTAACACGTGTATTAATCTTTTTATTGTCACGTTGACAGGGTGATGACAAAATCATCGGGATAGTATCAGATCATTTCGCGATGCGTAACGACTCAATTAATATTAGTAACACTATTATAGGCAAATAAACCAAACAATTTACTATGTTTTTAAAGTGATAACCCTCACTTCTGGGATTAATTATACAAATAAAACCGAAAACAAAAAATTGTGAACGATGCGGGGCTCGAAACCGCGACATCTCGCGTTCCGCGCGAGCGGTCTTTCCAACTGTCTGTAACCGTTCGAGTGACGCATTGTTTATAACCTGAAGCCACAACCTGAGAGTTGAAAAAAGCATACAAGATTTTATAAAGGTTATGTCACTCGTACGGTTGGCTCAGTTGGAAAGAGCGCTCGTACGGAATGCGAGTGGACACGGGTTCGAGTCCCGTATCGTTCATAAAATGCTGTTATCGGTTTTATTCAGATAATCCAGACGAATGTAGCACTCACGCGGAATATGATCGCATAAAACTTCATAAATACATATCAGTTGGGCACTTAACCTTGAAAAAACGCACAAACAGTCACTTTCACATTTATTATAATATAGCATATCCAACTTCCAAGTCAGTTTTATTATAATGATAGTTATCTAAATAAAAATGTCATGATGCGTCCGAGTGGGTTCCGGTAGGGGACAGGTGGTGGGGTGCACTGTGCATATGGCGTCATTTGTCACGCTCAAGTGATCACTTGTCCATCGTTACGCCTGCCTGCTAACTGTTTCATGTACAAGGTCAATGATAACATTTTTAGTATCATATTTTTTGACCCAATGATGGCCGGGACAATTGAGTTGAAGATACCAAGAGGCCGGAGCCCCCGACGCTGGTCTGATCAAATATCCGAGCAGACTAACAAACCCATTAGCAGCGCACTCCACCATGCGACAGACCGAAACAGATGGAGGAAAGCTGTAGACGAACTTAAGCGGAGTCACGATCCTCAGCAATGAGGGAACGACTGTGAAGAAGAGAGATTTTGGCCCAAAATAAATTAATAAATACATGTAAATGTCAGACGGTAGTAAAATGTATCTGTTTCTTTGTATCTCCCCGGCTTATTAAAGCAGTTTGACCAGTGGGAGGCTCCTTTGCACAGGATGCTGGCTAGATTTTGGGTAGCACAACGGCGCCTATTTCTGCCGTGAAGCAGTAATACGTAAACATTATTGTGTTTCGGTCTGAAGGGCGCCGTAGCTAGTGAAATTACTGGGCAAATGAGTCTTAACATCTTATAACGTCTATAGGTGACGAGCGCAATTGTAGTGGCGCTCAGAATTTTTGGGGTTTCATTAATCCTAAGCGGCATTGCATTGTAATGGGCAGGGCGTATCTATTACCAACAATTAAACGTCCTGCTCGTCTCGTCAATTATTTTCAAACTAAAAACTATTTTTTAAGGGACTTTCACTGGCAGATACCAAGGGAATTAATTAGAGTTTAATAAGTAAAATCTATGAATTTATGAACGAAACAGATTCAATGGTCATATTGCTATATAAACCAAACCTAAGCCTCTCGTATGTGTTATAATCCTCGCGCGTTGAGTTGGGGAACGGCTGTGTCTTAGTGACGTCAGGTCAAGCCAAAGCACTTCGAAAATGACCAATCAAAAACACGACTGGATGATGACGTCACACAGGGTTTCGTCCCCGTGGCTTGTTTGAACGCGCGGTTATGTGTGTAATGCCCCCTGCATTGCATGAACTGCTGGTGATATCTCAAAATTGTAAGACTACCATGAATCGACTCTGAGAGGCTTCAAGTATGTGTGATGAAAGATTGTCGTCTAGATAGTGTCACGATGACATAGATATTAGTTTTGCGCACAATAATATGCATTTTTAATAGTCAAGGTGAGTGTAGGTGTGCTCTAAAATGTCAACGAAAAAACTCATAATTATTCAAAATTGCGAATTTATTGGTTCTTACAAACGCGTTCTAGTGTCTAAAGTCTATCCCCCTTGTTCATAATGGTCCACTAACTTTAAACAGCCGCTAAGGAGTATTTTTTCTCATTCTGACTTAGGTCAATAGAAGAAGACAGAGTGCGAATTAGCAATGCTTTAAGTTAGCAGACTATTACGAATAAGGGGGCTAAACTTAACTAAAGAGTGACTTTGGATGTTGAATCTGCATGACACTGCATGTCCTGAGCATACTTTTCATAAGATGGTACGTAATTAAAGATTTTATTATCCTAAAACAAAATCTGTGAATAGTTCTATATCGGATTTTTTCTCGAGATTGACTCAGAAAGTACTCGCGATCGACCGTTTGAGCACCCCTGGTGTAATGTTTATCAACAAGATGGCGACCTTCATATGGCGCGAGACACGGTAAGTACCGCAGTAAGCGGTCACACGTCGCCAGTTATGGCGGCCACGGTGCCAGCACGTACGTAGCTATCACAAATCTATCTGTATCAGAGATAGACCGCATAGCGATATCTAGTCGTAGGACTATGAATATACACAATATACCCACTAATATTAAATGTGAATGTAAGTTTGTTTGTTACGCTTTTCCGCCTAAACCACCGAACCGATTTTGATAAGATATTAAGTCTCATTTGCGCAGTGATTTCACTAGCTACGGCGCCCTTCAGACCGAAACACAGTAATGCTTATACATTACTGCTTCAAGGCAGAAATAGGCGCCGTTGTGGTAACCATAATCTAGCCGGCATCCTGTGCAAAAGAGCCCCCCACTGGTGTCTGTATAGGTCTGAACCTGACGTCATTACGATGGCGATCTGTCCCTTTCTTACCGCGCGGGGATTTTAAACAAATCAACGCGGTCGGAGTCGAGAGCGGCCGCTAGTAAACTTGCACATCAAACAATTCTAGTTAAATTTGTAATACTATAGTTATATGATTGAACAGTTATCGTTATTGGCGGCATATCCAATTAGTAATAGCTAAAATTAATTGATGTAATGTTTGCGTGATTGAATAGTGATGACCGCGGAGTATTTAACCCTACTAGATAACTAAACTACAATACACATGATACAATATACAGTTACAATATTACTTTATTAAGTACTAGCTAATGCCCGCGGCTTCGTTCGCGTAGATAAAGGGTTTTAAAAAATAATAAGGTAGTTTGAAATTGAAGATTATCGCATGTACTATTCCAGTTCCGGTTCCCGTTCTCAACAAATTAAATTAATCTTATTACGAGGAAGACTGCTATGGCAAACTAAACCATAGTTAGAGCTAGAGCTAATCAACGTGATTTTTAGTTTTAAGCAAATCCCGCGGGAACCATGGATATTTTCGGGATAAAATGTCTATGTCCTTTCCCATGTTTAGTCTATCGCTGTACCAAATTTCAACAAAATCGGTTCAGTAGCTCCGGCGTAAAAGCGTAACAAACAAAATTACTATTTTTAATATTAGTAACGATATTTATTTTGTCATTTGCAACGTCCCAAAAATACTGCAAAACATTTTGGTTTAAGGATTTTTGAATATTGTTTCAGTTTCTCCTGTATTGTTCTCGCGAGCTGCAATTTAGCTGAAAAATTTAATGTTGGGTCAAAATTAAGCCTATTTATGATAGACTGCCATTATTTTATATCCTATTATAGGTAAAACAATTTAGTATGTTTTTAAAGTGATAACTCTCACTTCTAGGATTAGAACACAAATAAAATTTGAAAAACAAAATTTTATGAACGATGCGGGACTCGAACCCACGTCCTCCAGCGTTCCGTGCCTGTGCTCTAACCAACTGAGCTAACCGTTCGACTGACGTATCGTCATAAAATCTTGTATGCTTTGTTCAACTATCAGGTTGTGACTTTCTACTATCAGGAAAGGTCTTGAAACATCAACGTTAGCAAACATATTAATAATAAAAAAGTAACTTTTACGCAAAAATCGAATGTAACAACAAAATTACAATTACATGTGTTTTAAATTTTAATCCTTTAAAAATTATTTTATGTAAATATATAACACTCCCGTTAAACAAAGAAATTGTATATTACGCACCTAGGGAAAAAGCAGGTCATTCTGACCCGCCGAACATTGATCGCAGTTGGCAATGTCCTACTTATCTCACGTGGTGCGTAAACGATTTTGTTTCCCACCTGGATGAATAGCTCGCTTTTAGTCCCTGATACGAATGAGAAAAGACGTCTTGTCGGGAGACAATAGGCCACTATTCTCCCTCGTACCATCGTTTTTCATCGAGGTGGAAAAAAAATACCATTTTAAATGTCACCTATTGATTTTAAGATATTTAACGAGTGGCAAAAAGTATAAAAGTTTCATTAATCTCTTTTAATGAAAAAAGTGGGTCAAATTTAGCAATAATAAGTAACCTTTGATCAGACGAACGTTGTTGAGGTATAAGGCATTACCGTTATCGATTATGTTTGCCAATAACATAGTTATCGTAAAAATATATTACCTATAATTGGCAGAAGAGTATTGTACAATTCATAGCTCACAGATTTTATACTGATTGAAAACAGGGTCAAAAGTAAAAACTTTCATTCAATCAAACATCCAATCACTATGCACTACAATACTACACATTTTATGAAAATTTTATATAAAAAAAACGTCACCTTTTTGGCTCTTAATAGTGATTTTCATTATTATAACACTAGAAATAACGGATTGCTTGTAACTAATTCTAGTAGGCTTCATAAGATACATAATAGCTTTAAGAGTAAATGTATACACTTCTATAATAAAGTCCCAGCCACTGTTCAGGCATTATCTATACATAAATTTAAATGTTTCATAAAAAATGGCTCTGTCGCAAATCCTATTACTCCACTGCTGAATATCTAAATGATCGGACAGCCTGGGACTAGATTGTGATTATTTTATAGCGATAGAAATGACTGTACAATATTGTATATTTTTATTGAAAAGAGCGCAAAAAAAGAATGCTGGGAGAGTTTCTTGCGCCGCTTCTTCTCTCTCAGAGCGCCATTTGTTTCCGAAGCGGTAGTAGTATCTAGTAGTTATTAGAAATGACATCAAAAAGAATTCTAAAGGAATCAATTTTTATTATTGAGAAAATAAATGCCTTTTATGCCTTTTTATGCCACTTCTGACTTACAGAGGCCATCTCTCCAATTGCCATAAAAAATTTCCCACTGGGAGGCTTCTTAGCAGCGGATGCCGGCTAGATTATGGGTACCACAACGGCGCCTATTTCTGCCGTTAAGAACTAATGTGTAAGCATTATTGTTTTTCAGTCGGAAGGGCGCAGAAGCTAGTGAAATTACTGGGCAAATGAGACTTAACATCTTATCTCTCAAGGTGACAAGCGCAATTGTAGTACCGTTAGAAACTAAAACCTTATGTCATTTTACTGATTATGTGACGAACGTACGAACGATATCGACTATATCAGTTTAAAGTTATTTCATATCTGTAATAGTTACGGAATAATAGCCTGGTCACACTTAAGGCGACACTAAATGCCGGCGACCTTGAGCGATATGAGTTCACGGCTCCTATGTATAACAAAGCCAATATTTTCAAAATTCTTGGGTCGAAAATGTAACCTTTTTACAGGCGCAAACTGCTTAATTGCTTACAATCCTCATTATTGATTACTAATCTGAATAAATGTACCTACATAAAAAAGTAAAATATATAAGAACAACTTTTATGATAGTAGTATACTAAACAAATGCATGATGCCGAGCAAAAACTTGTTTAACTGCAAAGAAAACTGTTAGTTCATAATAGCTCTGGAGTGCTAACTTTAACCAACAATAAGCATTAGCAACCTACAAGTAAGACTTAAGGGTATGTGTAACAGGATAAAGTAGTGTTCATAGCTCCAAATCCTATATTTTCACCACAAAACTTGTCTAAAAACACCTTGTTAGCATGTTTTCTGTTTACCCTTCGCCTTAACGATTACATTCGCATTATCGTGTCGCGGTGTTTGTTACCAAACTCCTCCGAAATGGCTAAACTAATTTGTTTGAAAATTTGTGCGCATAAGTAGGTCTGGTCACTGTTGTAGGCAGATAATCCATCTGCCTGTTCCACCACTAGCACCCACTCGGAATATGAGCATAATATAAAACTTCATAAATACATAGTTTATATGGAAATACAACGTTTGCTGGGTCAGCTAGTTCGATTCAAAACCTTTTTTACGCTATGCAAGTTGAAATCAGTCTTCCCCAGTTTTATCATTAATTAACCATTCTACTTCCGTGTAATGTAACTTAATCGGTTATAAAGAGAAAACGGGCCGATCTGAACGATTTGTCCAATTCCGATGTTGGCCACGCTTGTCCACGAAAGCGCTCGAATTTCTACTTGGTTGGTCCAAGTGAAAACAATGTCGTTGAATATTAATATTATGTTAATTATTAGTGTTATATTATTCCATTTTGTTCAAATCACGCGTGGGTGTTGCATCTATAGTCGATTGAAATGTAACATGAGCTTTGCATTTATAAAGGACGCAATTTTATTTTTGGGACAAGTGTGGGGGGTCGATAGAAGCTTAACCCCAAGTTTGTGAACCCGGTCAAATTTGGAGCGCTGCAACAGCCTTCTAAATTTATGAAATTAAAATAATATAGAGATCAATTTTTCTCAAAAGACCACCTACAAGATTGGTGTAAGGTATAAGGTATTTTTGTAAAATATTGACATACTTTTTTTTTACACAAATTATTTTGCCCCAAGTTAAGCCTTATATATAGCCTGTGTTATGGGTTACAAGACAATGATATATTTAATACAATATACTTACTTAAACATACATAAATACATTTTAACATCCATGACTCGGAAACAAACATCCATATTCATCATATAAATGCTTGCACCTACCGGGATTCGAACCTGGGACCTCTAGCTTTGTAGGTAGAATCGCTAACCACTCGGCTATACATGTCGTCTAAAATAAATATATAAAAAAAAGTTATTGCTCGCAAAAAAGAAAAATTTTATAGATATTTTCTCATTTTTTTGCTTTTAACTTCTTTAATTTTAAGAAAAGGGCAAAAAGTTACTGAACATATTTGTAGGGAAAGCGATTTGCTACAAATTATGTCGTTACGAATTTTTTGTAGGACGCATAGTTACCGAGATATCACGAAAAAGTTGTTTGCACCCCTTTTTCCAAGATGGCGGCCGGGGAAAAGGGCTGCAACCCGACAAACTTGGGGTTAAGCTTCTAATCACCCCCCAAATATGTCCCAAAAATAAAATTGCGTCCTCTAAAAAATGCAATACTCGGTCCATAAATTGTAACATTCCAATGGACTACTATATCTAGATAGTAAGGCCATTTTCTGTGTCAAATTTTAGAATTTATTTTACCTTTTTCATATTATTTTTACTTTTTCTACATGCAGTAATTGCTTTGCTGCTTATCAAGTGAAAATATTTTAATTACACAAGTTTTCACTGAACAATTTCAATACAAGTTTGTCAATGATGTCAGTTACAAGTGAAAATCGTGTCCTCAAATAAGTTCATAAACATTTATATGTAACTAGCTGACCCGACAGACGTTGTTCTGTATATAATAAATAAAATAATGTTTTTATATGAATTTGTCGATAATATATCATAACATCAAAAATTACTTCGTAAAATATGCACCCTGCTGTTGTAATGAAATTTTTTCACAGCAGAACTGTCAAACCGTGCGTCAATAAATTCTCTCATAGAAATTATGTGTGTCCATACATAATTTCATGTATGTCCATACATACATTCACATCAAAGAAAAAACAAATTTGTTGTTTTATTTAATTTAGCAGCATTTTCCTATTTATTCACCTTTTAAACCAGCCGTTCTCGAGTTTTAGCGAGACTAACGAACAGCAATTAATTTTTATATATTTATATGTAATAACGTAGGTATTGCCATTAAAAACCGAAACAATACCTGTAAAATACTTTTTAAATGATTTAAATCAAACACTCCATCTAAAAGATATAACTAATTTAAAAATGTCAATATAACGAAAATAATGCAATAATAAAATAATAACTGACTTTTAAGTTAACAAAAATAAATCTATAGTCCGACTTAGTAGACTTTCCACTACCACGAGATCGGTATCTAGTGAGTGAGTTGTTTGTCCTCGATGGACTCCTAAACTAATCAACGGATTTTAATGGGGATTACTGCATGGAGTTCAGTTTTGTCCAACTTGAGAGAAAGGATAGTTTTTATTTCGATTTGGGACCCATAGTTATATTTATTTTCAATATTTGTCTTGTATGGACATATTTTCTGTGAGAGAATTTATTGACGCACGGTTTGACAGTTCTGCTGTGAAACAATTTCACTTTAGTAACAGGGAGAATTTTTTACGAAATAATTCTTGATGTTTTGAAATATTATTGGCAAATTCCTATAAAACAGGTTTTTTCTATTATCTACAGAACAACGTCTGTCGGGACATCTAGTGTATGTATATAATATTTACTGAATTATGTTGAAATTGACATCCCAACTGACGGTTATTCGAGTGATGGTGTCCAATACAAAAGCAATATAAACTTGCATTTTACTTTCGCTAACCGTTCAAGATCACTTGCAGCTACCTCAACTTCCGTTCTGAGAAGTCAAAACCTTAAATTGCCATCATTACTGCAGTCAGCGACGTGTTTACCCAAAAATATCAGTTACGTAAACACAGACAATAGCCACGCAATGCTTACGTAGGTACAAGGCAGACATATAGTTGTCGGAAACGGGACGATGTACTTGAAACAATAGACGAGGGCGTTCAAATCTCACTTTAATGAGACTATCTGCGGCCGAAATCTGTTGCGCTCGTTAAGGCGAAGAGTAAGCAGAAAACACACAAACAAGGTGTTTTTAGACAAGTTTTTTGGTGAAAATATCGCATTTCGAGCTACGTACACTACTTAATCCTGTTACACATATCCTTAAGTCTTATTTGTAGGTTGCTATTGCTTGCTGTTGGTTATAGTTAACACTCTCTTTTTGAACTACCACTTTTCCTTGCAGTTAAACAAGTTTTTTGGCATGGCATGACGCATTTTTTTAGTACAACTCTCAGAAATGTTATTCTTGTAGCTTGTACTTTTTTGTGTAGGTATATTTATTCAGATTAGTTATGAATAACGGGGATTGTAAGCATATAAACTGTTTTCCCCCCAAGAATTTTGAAAATATTGGCTTTGTTACATAGATGGCGGGTCGGCAGCCGTGAACTCATATCGCTCAAGGTCGCTGGCATTTAGTGTCGCCTTAATAAAAACACCACATTAATCTACGATAAAAAAAACAGCAAAGATTAACACAGTCGCCGAGAAAGCGAGTGAAACTGCTCACGCAGCACATATTATTATGTGATGCACGTACGAATTAATAAGAATAATTGCTCAATTGTGCTGGATTTAATATGTGAATTTGTGAACATAACAATCTCAATTATTATTCACTCATGGTTGGCCACAGCTCGCAATAATTGGCAGATATATTTAATTATGCACTAAATTCGATATTCATTTAATGTTGACGACCGATACCTATAGCCGAATGGTTAGTGACCCTGACTACTAAGCTAGAGGTCCCGGGTTCGAATCCCGGTAGGTGCAATCATTTATATGATGAATATGGATGTTTGTTTCCGAGTCATGGATGTTTATATGTATTTAAGTATTGTATTAAATATATCATTGTCTCGTACCCATAGTACGGGCTATGCCTAGTTTGGGGCAAGATAATTTGTGTAAAAGTGTGTCAATATTATAAAAAAAAATGTATTTCAATAATCCAAGGTATTTATGTTATTCATTCATGAAAATTTATTGAAGTAGGCGTTATTATGCGGAAATCCGTAAGTATCCAAATGTTTTGAGTTTTCTTTAGAGTTAATTCCGCCAATATTTGTCTTTAAACAATTCGGCACGTGTTTCTCCTCTACAGGAGGCATCCTCAGGAGATGTTGACTCGCCAAACTCTGGCACGAGATTTTCCCCAATGAATAAGAAGTAAAAAAAGTCCCCAAAAGTAAATGTTTAAACATACATATAATGATTTTAAAGTAAAAATGTAAAGTAAATGTATGTGATGACATATAATGAGCTTCCTTGTGTGGTGTTTCCGGTTTTTCCGTAATCATCATACAGATAAATTATTTTACCAATCAGTATGTTGACTATGAACAAATTTGTTGGATTTATGATATCTCATGTAGTGGTGGTCCCCATTGGAACACTCCCCTTATCCATTGCTTTACACACTGTTCCACATATTCAAGATAATTACACATTTTCAGACATTTCAACAACTCTATTTATGATTTGTAAATCGATGTAAATGTAAATCTTGATAAAAAAGAGTGGCAATGAGTTTCTTGCTACTTCTTCTCATTAGCTCAACCCTTTCGAAGTAGCGGTAGATTCAATAAGAAAAATATTTTATTTTGACATTCATAAGTGTCATTTCCGTGACCTACGTGAATAAACTTGATTTGATTTGCGGACATTCGATTTTTTTTTATATGAAAATAAGGGACGAGACGAGCAGGACGTTCAGCTGATGGTAATTGATACGCCCTGCCCATTAAAATGCAGTGCCGCTCAGGATTCTTGAAATAGTTCAAGAATTCTGAGTGGCATTACAACTGCGCTCGTCACCTTGTTAAGTCTCGTTTGCCCAGTAATTTCACTAGCTACGGCGCCCTTCAGACCGAAACAATAATGTTTACACATTACTGCTTCACGGAAGAAATAGGCGCAATATTTTTTTTTTGCAATTGTAGTACCCATAATCTAGGCGGCACCCTGTGCAATGGAGCCTTCCACTGTTAAGACATTGTGGTACCCATAGTCTAGCCGGCATCCCGTGCAAAGGAGCCTCCCAACGGTAAGATTTGTGCTGCCATTTTGTTTAGAAGTTGCGATTTATATTTTTTAATAAGAATTTATTTCTTCCCTTACTGTTAGTATCCCAAGGTTATTATGAATTTCTATGCTTCTTGTGAACCATGGGCAGTGACTATTTGTTTGAGTATTCAGACTTCTGTTGTTTCTATGATTTTTATACAGTAAAGGTATAGCAACCTACCCTCAGAAATAAGACATGCCAAAACATTGACTTCTTTTAAGGTGGGTCTCAAATTATGAGACGTTTCAATAAAATAAGTGGGTAGTTTATGCTTTATCTATTTGCCTAACATTGTATACCTACCAAAATCATTGATTGTAAGTACCTACCTTAATTGTAATAATGTTAATTTCTCATGTAAGTGACAATAGGTCTTATCGAGTCTTATAGTTGTTTAAACCTAAAATTTTTATGTGATTTCGAGGTAGATGAGTATTTTTAGTTTTGCATTTATTCATTAAGCAATTATAAATATAAAAATATTTCCATTTTTCATATTAATATCCAGGTATTGATGAGAGTCAGTGTGAGTTGGATTTATTAGCACTACCTTCTTAGCCATGCCTACTACTTGGTTAAGTCATATTACTAATAAGTCTTTCTAACCAACTTCAAAAAGGAGGAGGTTATCATTTCCAGCGGTATTTTTTTTTATGTATGTACACCAATTACTCTGAGATTTATGATCCGATTTATGTAATTTTTATGTAGAATAGATGCCATTTGGTCCCATAAAAATTTTACATAGTTTGGCCCAATAGTTTTCATTTTATGAACATATTTTATGAAAATTTTTGTTTACCTTGATGATATAATTGTTTTTTGTGGACGGCTTTTTTAGGAGTTTTCATTCAGGATGATTATATATTATAATTATTAACTGACACAAAAAAGTAAAAAATAAAAAAAAACTATGTTTAAAAAAACCGACTTCAAAAACTGAAAAGTATCAAATAACTATAAATTTAATTTAATACACCTTTAATATTAATGAAATACTATTATTTGTATCTGCTTCCTACTGATAGCTTTGAAGTCGGTGCCAAGCCAAATGTAAGTAAGTACCTGCACTCGCCACACGTGACTTTGAGCGGGATAGCTTCGTCTAGAACAAAACAATCCAAGCGGACAGACACGCATGGCCACACAACGTTAATAATTACAGTAAGTAAGCTGTTTATAATATTAAGTTTTATTTTGATTAGGGCTTGGAAAAATACATGAAAACTCTCGGAAAACTAAATGTTCAACAGTTTTAAACATGTACCGTCACTAACAAATAAAACAAGACAAAGGAAAGTTTGAAATTTTCTGATTTGCCTTATATGAAGTATTTTCTTTATTTCTTCCTAAGTAAGGTATTCTGCTTTTGTCACCCCCTATCTATTTTTCCTTATTGTTTCATTACATATTTTTATATCCAATGTCTTATGGTCTATTGAAAATGTAAGAAGTAAGACATATTGACACCAACAAACAAATGAAATTACTTTAGATATTTCTTGGTAACATAAAAATCATTAAAAGTAAATCACAAAATTAAGCTACTATAAATTCAAAATTAAATTTCCATTTACACAGACAGATATTTGTGAAAGGACCTGTATTTATTTCTGATAGAATGCTCGGTAATAATCCGAACAACTCTTTAACAATACTCAAATCATAATAAATTTATCATAAGATATGTAATCATTGCATTGTTTTTAAGTACAATTACTTACATATTGTGCATAAATTTTCATATTTAATAGAATTGGAACTAATTATAGTAAGTAGAAACTCAGTATTAATATTTTTTTAAACAATTTATTTAAATGCTGGTTAAAAAATTTATTAACTCAGTACCATTGATGTGTAAATATGAGTCAATATTTTGTAAAAACCTGTTTTCTTGTTAAACAATTACAACATAATAATTGTCATTTGCAAAATTGAGTAAATAAAAATACTTATTTCACCTAATTCCTTCATAACATTAGTAACGAATTGAGGAATATTAATTATCGATATTAATATGAATTATGTACGAAACATTGTACCTATAATATTCGTAACCCGTGAGTTGTGAACCATGGAAAAACATTTACAATTACAAATTGTTTAATAATGTCAACATTCGTAAATTACTTTATTAGTGACGAAAAATATGGAACAAACCTGCGACGAGTTCTTATTCCAGCTGAGTCGGTAGTATAAAAATTGGAACGGTGGCACGGTAAAATTTGTTAATGCAATCACTTTAATCAAAACAAACAGTATGCACTAAATGTAATACAGTATTTTTAAAAGAAGCAGCACAATAATTATATACTAATAGTACATCAAACACAAATTACAACTTTAAAAAGTTTAATAATCGTAACACGAGCGCACTCAACAAATACACACAATTGATGTCAAAGACAAACTGGCAAGTTGTCATCTGTTATCTGGCAACTTGGCAAGTGGCAGAGCAGTAATTGGCTTCTGACAACTTGTCAAAACATTTGAATTTTGACAATTATTAGTTTTGGAAACAAAATATTGTGGCTGTTGGAATGTACCTACCTACTATGCCTATGTATAGAACGCACTGACTTGTATAAATACAACAAGACCAGCTGTTTGACAGCAAATTTTTTGTGCCTATTTGAAGCGCCACTCGCGAGCGTCCAGAGAATTAATTTGATTTAAAATACAAATGGCTGTAAAGGAATGTACAGTACTCTGAAGTATTTTTACGTTTTTCATTAATTTCGTTCGTTTTCCGTGTTATTTTTCCTTCAGGAATTAACGTAATAAAGTACACATTAATTATTACGTTTATTCTTTTACGTTAGGTCATACATTTATTTTGAAAATAGTTTCCCACCATCTATGTTGTCCACTAGGTTGTCATCACTCTGGCTACATGGCCAACAACGCCAAAATGGCGATATCAAACAGGCACAAGACTCACAAGAGCACTTTGACAGCCGCCACCGGCCAGTCCAGTGATATAGAGGTCAGTGATAGAACGTCATTGTTTGCCGTTATGATTGTTTGTTCTCGACTTTAAATAGGTATCGATATTTTCTTTTAATTATCGACAATTCGTTTCCTTTGATTGAAACCTTGAACGTGTTTGCTATCTTAGAACAAAATACCAGAGGCTGAATTTTATTAATCAAATTTTTTCATTAAACAAAAAAATATGAATAATTAAAAATTTTCAATTGAAATGACAATCTTTATAAGTAGGTACATTAAAACTGTCGCTTGCTTGTAGGTTCACTTGCACAACAATTACTCATAAATTCAGCTATCGAGAGAGCCTCTGAATTAGTGATGCCACCTGTAATTGTATAACAACCATTGCTATTGCTCTAGTTACAATAGGACCCTCTCTTGCCTCTCTTTATACTACTTATATTCTTAGTCTGGCCATAAAATATTACATTTGAATTTGGAATCTGTAATTTTTATATGATTGTTCATTGTGTTTTCGCATTTTGGCGCCAATAAATTGTATATTAATTTGCGATACTAAAATGGAGTGGAGTGATAAAGAGAACCGAATCGCTGTGATTGCATTGCGGATGAGATTTTTTTTTACAATTGAACAACTTTTAAAAGAATTATCAGCAAAGTGGGTGATTAATAAATTTTATCGATGTTTGCTATGTCTAGTTTGAACAAGTAGGCACAGTCAGCAAAAAAACTCTTAAAGGTTACTCTTACCTAAATGTTCTCTAGAAGGTACAATAACAGTGCCACGAGGGTTAATTGCTCGGCCTACCTATCTGCCACATCCCAGTATCACTATCAATACCCTACCAATGTCATCAGGTCTGTAGTTGAATACGCACGAAGTTTTGGATATTACCTACATTCAAATCGTTCGAGACATATACTAGAGAGTAATGAAAACCTCAAGTCGCCAACTGTTGACACTGCCGCATCTTATCCTAAATGCTAGACGGACCGCCTGCGTATGTACCTATATGTTGAACCTAAGCCGGAGTGAATTCCGAGGAGTCGGTATTAAGTCCGTAGAAAGTCTTCATCTTGTTTTATCGGCTTTGACACAAGATATTTCAGATACCCATGAAGCGAGCTATCTGCTAAAAACAAAGACTTCTAATCGTGAAGTAGGTACCGTGATGGAATTTTAAGGTAGCTTATAAGGAAAACCCGCACATTATTCAATAAGGAACTCAGCCGCTACGCAAATTTCCATATGGTAGAAATATATCTACACGGGCTTCGCCGGAACCAGCCAAATTTTGAAAGTAGTCTATGAGAAAAAACGTCTGGGAATCTCTGCTTTAGCTAATCCCAAGAGCTGATATTTCATATTGCCTGTAGTTAGCTGTGTGTGTGTCTAACCTTAGCTATCAAGACATGGCTGATTTCCCTAAGTTCAAGTCATTTCTGGTATTCTATATATTATTATATAGGTAGGTACAAAGAGATGGTGTTGTGAGGCAAGCACAGGATGGCGCCCAATGGGTGCGACAGCGTTGCCACTGTTTGGCGCCAAGTAGTACCTAGTGTGCACGCGCTATTTATGTCTGGGTTTGAAAGACGCCTTAATAGCTAGTGAAATTACTAAGCTACTACTACTACTCGACGAGTGCAATCCCGGTCAGAATTTTGTATTTTTTTATGGAAAAGAAGGACAAACGAGCGTACGCGCACCTGGTGTTAAGTGATCACATTCTCTTGCACCACAGGAATCACAGGGGTGTTGCCGGCCATTAAGTATAGTACCCAAGGAAGCGCATTTTAGTACAACTTTTTAGTACATAAAAAAGCTCCTTGAAAACCGCACTGTGGAGCACCGCCACACATCCAGATGGTGGGGATGATATCCAAACTTGTGGCATGTCGTGCGTAGGTAGCAATTTAGCACTGCGTAAGGTGTACCACTCACCATCAAGGAAACTTCTCGTGCTTCTTGTGCATCTAGTCACTACTTATCTTATTATAATAAGTCATGTGGGCGAGTATTATACATCTAATTATAAAGACATACTTTTGCATGACTATGTAATGAGAACAGAGAGATTATGTAATTAGGAACTACTACTTGCTGCAAATAATTCATTTCAAAGTTAGGTTTAAACATTTTATTTGGAAGCCCTTTTTAGAAATAAAATAACAACTTAATAATTCTTACTTACTTACAGCTCACATTATTTTTACTACTTTCTTAAAAACTAAGAAAACAACAAAAGTTTGTGTGAATTTTAAAAATTATCTGTATTACTAAAAATAGAAACTTCATAGTTTGTAATAAATACATTATAAATACCCTTTCATCGCTAGCCAAAGGGAATGCTACATGCTCACAGCTGGAGAAAACTATACTATTAACATTAGTATGTTTATGATGCAACCCGATGTCGGTAACGCGGGCGGATTGCTGAAAATCTCTTAATGCCAAGGTTTCACTTCGATAAAATATGGCGACATATTATTATACGATATGAAATAATGGTCAAGAGTGATTTACCCTCGAGTACCTCATACCCGAGCTGATTTCACCCAATATAACGACCCAACCAAACTTGATGACTCATTCTGTTTTCACATGAATAATTAAATGAGTATTTACGTTTATAAAGCGTAGGTAAGATAATCTAGACTTTGTCGGAATCCAAATCAAACTAATCATGTTATGATTTTAACTACTGAACCAATGATCATGAAATTTAAAGTAAACATAGTCGCAAGCAAAAGGTAGTAATACTATAAATGCGAAAGTGACTAAAACATTTTGATTAAGGGCCGTTCCCAATATTCAGTCTGTCTCTTACTTGAGATAAAAATCGTAACTATCGTGGACTTTTCTGTCCCAATAAACTTATCGACGGTAACTCACCTTATACCGTACATACTGTATGTTAAAGGGACGACGTATAGCTTACCAGCGATAGAAGTTTGTATGGAAATTGCAATTCACATGTCCCTAAATAAGGCGATAAGAATGACTTATCGGGTATATTAGGACAGCTTGAGATTAATGACAGCTAATTACTGACTGCAGAAGGTAGTTATTTATCTCAATCTGTAGTTAGTATATTCGGAACGGCCGTAAGCTTAGTATGGAGATTTTTATCTCGTAATTCATCCAGCCATCCCTTGAGAGGAAAGTGTAAGAGATATAAAACTCATTATTCTTAGTTGTAGTTTTCCTTAATAATAAAAGATTGTATTTTCTGCATTTTTGACTAATCAAGTAAAATATCAGATTACCATATTAAAATCTGACACAACTTGTAAATTAGTTTTATCATGGAAGTATGGTACAAAATGACTAACTGAACTACCCAGGACGAGCTAGTATCTAAGTATAACTATAAAATATATATATTGTAATGATGCAACAATTTTTTGGTTCCCTAGATTTTTCAGGTTTGCATATTATAATTTGTTCAAATCATTATGAATTATTTGTTTGTGCATTTTTTGGAGGTCTCGCACCAAATATTGTTGATCCAACTCTAACTGTGGTGGCTCCCAGTTCAATCTGAAAATAGGATTTTATATTAAAAACATACATAAGATTTAAAATATCATGATATAAAATAAATGCGGGTTGCACTCCGCGAGTGCCGGCAGAAGTGAAAACTTGAACAAAGAAATACAAGTATAATTATGGCCTTAAGAAGACAATGACAAAACTTAAAAACTAAATATTTAAACTATAAAAAAAATTCACGGCTGAGATTCTATCCCTAGACCTCACGGTGTTTCTGTATCGCAATCACAATGATTCAACCACTGGTCCAATGACCGCATGATCATTAAATTGAAATAGCCGAACCCTAATTTGTTGGAAGTATAAATCTTTCATCCATAATTTCAACGACTGTCTTACGAATTTTCGATCAAGCCACAAAATCATGCCATTTTCCTAATAAGCTGTTACACAAAATGTATGTTGCTCATCGGTAGGTCCGCTATTCGTGCTCCACACCAGCATTTCATATGGAAACAGTTCCTTAAATCTCACGTCTTACTTGCCTGCATAGTAAAACTCCTATTAATACTAATAAAGATTTTTTTTAACTATCTGCAACTAGTAGATTATACTATAAGCAGGTGGTATAAGGGGATGAGATATACAGAGGCCCTTTTCCAGCAAGAAGGACTCTTTCATTTAGATTTCTCTATTTGTCTAGTTTAGAGAACACATGCTCTTTTAAGTCGTTTTGGCAGGTTAGATACAAGAAGCTCATGAGCAAGCTTCTCGGGTGGACTTCTAAACGAGTTCTATATTTATCTCGAGTCTCCGCAATTTCTTGCTTGACTATAACAATCTTTGTGTACTGGTGGACCTCATCGTTAGTTATGAACCATGGCGCTTTTACGATACTTTTCAGGATTGCGTTTTGAGACCTTTGGAGTATCTCAATATTGGAGTGGCTTGCTGTACCCCAAAGCTGGATTCCATAAGTCCAGATTGGCTTGATGGCTACTTTGTATACTAGCAGTTTGTTCTCCAGAGATACTGGGGAGTTTCTACCAATAAACCAGTACAAGCTTCTGAATTTGAAATTCATTTCGTCTCGCTTAACTGTGATGTGCTTTCTCCAAGTTAGTCGATAGTCCAGGTGAATTTCCAAGTATTTTACTGATTCCACTTGTGCAAGAGGTTCACAGGCTAGGGTAACTGGAAGACAGTTGCTCTGTCTGAGGGAGAAGGTTATTTGTGATTTTGAGGCACTTGCCTTGATCCTCCAAGTCTTCAACTAGATAATAATTTTGTCTAGATAGGTTCGCAGAGTTTTGGATGCTATGTAAGGGTTAGTGTTGCTTGCCAGGATCGGAGAGTCATCAGCAAAGGTTCCTGTAATAACACCTGAGGTTGGAAGATCGGCTGTATATTATAAGCAGTAAAGAGATGGGCCTAAGACTGAGCCCTGCCGAACACCTGCATTACAGTCGTAGAATTCAGAGTGGCCATACTCTTCTATTACTAGGAATACTCTGCCAGACAAATTTGACTTTAGAATTTCGAAGTAGGAGTGTGGGAGGTAACTCTTTATTTTGCAGAGAAGTCCCTTATGCCACACCTTATCGAAAGCCTGCTGTATGTCGAGGAACACAGTGGAGCAGTACTCTTTGTCTTCCAATGAGTTTCTGATCTTTTCGAAAACTCTGTGGACCTGTTCAATGGTAGAATGGTGTTGGCGGAATCCGAATTCGTGGTCTGGGATGATCTTGTGTTCTGTTATTGATACAGACAATCTCTTGAGCAAATTTTTTCAAAAACCTTTGAGTGAACCGGGCGGAACTTTGGGCGATAAGAAGAAGCTTCATTTGGTGGTTTACCATTCTTATAGATCATTATTACCTGAGAATCCTTCCAAAGCTCAGGGAAATACGAAGTTCGAAGAATAGCATTAGTTAATATTGTATTGAACACTATCACTAATTTTGGAGGCTCTTTAAGGATACATGGAGTTATTAGGTCGTATCCAGGTGCTGTCTTTAAGTGATCTGATTATTGTTCTTTTGGGGAGGTATTTTTTATTGGAAGATCTAGCTGAAAAACCTGGCTAAGAATCTGATTACCATTAATCAAGAATAACGAAGACCCCATAGTCTTCATTAGTGTCTAGAGCAGCATCGTTAGGAATGAATACTTTTTCCAAGTGCCTGGCGAACGTTCGCAGCTCGTAAAGGAGGTTTGGGATTTTGTGCCTGATTAAGGTGTTTGGTAGCCTTCCAGAGAGAATAATTAGAAGTCTTTTCCGAGCTCAAGGACTCTAGAAACTGCTCGACTTGTTATTATGGAAGTCTTTGATAGCTTTCTTTAAGCTAGGCATGCTCTGTTGACGTTTCTTTTATCAACTGGGTGCCTACTTGTATGCCAAATGTGTCTCAATATTCTTTTTTCTTCGATTTGGGTTTTCAAGATAGACATCACCATAAACATAGAGTAAAAGCCACTAGATTCGGGTGTATTCCTCCAAGCAGCCTCCTGAATGAGACATGTTACATATTTTGTGGCTTGCTCGACATCCTCTGGGGTTTTAAGTGGGATCCTAAGGTTAATATTCTCTTCTGGAAAATCCCTAAACAAGGGCCAATCGGCACTGTGATTGTAAAGTGACTCATGTTTTTGTAATTATTAAAGATGAAAAGATAATTGATATTGTAATATTCTAAGTCTAGTTATTGTTGTATGCCATGGTGATTTTATGTGACCTAAGTGACCTTAATAATAATATTGTAGCAATGAAATAACGAATATTATTTTTGATTCCTTAATAATTATTTCGTAACATACTTTATCAACCCTGATTACAGCATTTCTAGTTTTCACTACTTTATCAATAAGTTAATGGAAGGGTCTTAAGGTCATACCATCACTAGATCTTTTCACAGTAGGCAAATCTACAATTACAAAGTCCTTAGTGCTTATGTGATATAACATAAGGTATTAAGGTCTAATTTAATTTAAATTTACTGGTTGTTATATATCATTGTGGGTGTACATTTAGGTCTATCATAGGTCAGGAATTATAGTCTGTACAATAGAGTACTGTACATACATAACAGTCACTGATCACTTGGTAATCCTCTAGCTCTACAAAAACACACACACAGTGCGGTTTACAAGGAGCTTTCTTCCACGTACTACAAAGCTGTGGAATGAACTTCCTTGTGCGGTGTTTCCGGGACAATACGACATGGGTACCTTCAAAAAAGTGCGTACACCTTCCTTAAAGGCCGGCTGTTTCTTAGAAACAATGAAATGTTAAAATGTAAATTTGAAACAATTTAGAGTAATGATGCATCACAATTGACCACGGCATGATACTACCCTGACCTACAACAATAATGAGAGAGGTGATTTGACTTATAGTTAAAGCAAATGCAGATATGAAACCAAATGTTTAACAATTCAATTGCAGTGCTCGTTAGCATTAAAAAATACTTACAGCATGTTCATAATCCGTAGACATTCCCATTGAGAGTTCAACAGTATTTATATCCAAGTTTAATTTTGTACAAATTTCATTGCGACACTTAGCAAGGAGTATGAAATCTGGATTGGGACCTTTAGATACATCATAGTCATATTGTCCTATAGTCATCAAACCTTTGAAATTAAGATTTTGACACTTTTCCAAGACATGTTTGACTAATGTAGTAGTTTCTGAAGGATCACACCCATTTTTGGCTGAAAATAGGGTTAAACACTTGTATGATTTGGTTGTTTCCAATTATTTATGATAAAATTATAAGCAAGGTAAACAATAATTAATGGTTACAAGGTGGTATAGGCATGGTTATAATATTTTCTAAGTGTTGTTGCAATATGTTATGTTATTGTCACTCCCTATGGTAAATAGATATATTTCTATTTTATTCTAAATAATTTGTTTAATTTAAACTGTGACTCAAATAACAGTTTCATTAATTACTCTATACTTGAGTAAGGTCCCCACTTGTATTTTGATATCTTATCACAGTGACAACTAGTGATATTTTAATACTTTTTATTTATACATGTGATAATGAATATGTCAATCATAATATAATGATAATGAATATATAAGATAAAGATTTTTGATGCTACCTTCATGAGGAGATAAAGAGGGGGGTTAGTACCCTACTCAGTCCCTTATTGCAGCAAATGTGGTTAAACTTGATGAAAAATTTTAAATTTAATTCTGATACTTCACGAAAGCTATTTTATACTTTGAGTTTTTGAATAAAAGATAGTTAAATGACACAGGGGTAAATAAAAAAGAAACAACAAAGGCAAACCCAAAACAACCTTAATTATACATTAATAGCTAATTTTACAAAAGAGTGATCAAAAATATTTAGTAATATTAAGTTTGCTACTGCATGTGACAACATATATGCCTCCGAAGTGATTATTGCATCAATTAGCTGTATAATATCTTACCTTCTTCAGCACTAGTGTTAACTTGCACCATAACATTCAATCTGCTATCACTGTTTCTGAACTTCTCCCATTGCTTATTTACATTATCAGCAAGTTTCTCCGAGTCCACTGTTTCAACTATATACAAGTTAGGTGATTGCAGTAACTTATTTATCTTATTTGTTTGCAGATGCCCTATAAAGTGCCATTTGATCTCTTTACATTGGTCTAGAATTTGTGGGTCATTTGCCTTTTCGGAGAGCTCATTCACATAGTTTTCACCAAAATGCCTCTGTCCTGCTTTATATGCTTCTATAATCATTGGTACAGGCTTTATTTTTGACACTGCAATCAATTTTGGTGCAATGTTAGGTAAATCCTGAAAATAATATTAATATTTTGAATTTATTATTATGTATTTATTTATACTATTAATTATTTACAGAAAATCTTAAAAGCTAACATAGTCCCGCAAAACTGTTTGGACAGTTTGTCTGCAGAATCAAGTCTCTTGTAATACATTAGTGCTTATTAGAACATTGATTTTATACAAGTGTAATTAACAAATATTGATAAAAAATAAAATAAAAAATCTAATTTTAATTTTAAGGCAGTGTTGACAATAAATATTTCTTAAGAGTAGTTTTAAAATTTTCTTTTACTGGTTTCTAGTCGGATGTCCTCAGGCAAGCTGTTTAATAGATAAGGTAGGCGTTTTTTCAAAGTATTATATATATTAAAAATATTATATAAGTATTATATTTCAAATAGTATTCTATGTACATATATGATACTTTATAATGGTTTTATAACTTTAATTTATTTTTATTACTAACTTTGCTTCGTCTGCTTACGGCCAATTCAATACGACTCAACACTGTTTTCAAATTATGCATTATATCTACTTCAAGCTCCTTTTGAACAGCGTCAGACATAATAGTTATACTAGCAGAACACAGAACGTGTTCAACACTGTAAGTGACTAGTAACACTAACAATACGTTCGTCGAGTAATAGTGTTCTGTTGTAAATTGTTATGAGTAATTATGCCTTTTAGAAGGATGTTAGATTTGAGATAAACCAGATAATATATTTATAATCTACTGATTACTCTAGCTCTAGTATGTACTATGTAAGTAGTCCTTTAAAGTTTTTATATTGCTCAATACTCATACAAATTACAATAGCTGATAACGAAAACTATAAATATTATTAACAATAATTGACAATGACTTTGCTGATAAGACTTGATAAGTTTTTTTTTTTTGGATTTTATGACCTGGTAACTAAGAACTTTAAGTCAGTCTTTTTTTATTATTATTATTATTATATGTATACTTTTCATTTCCCAGTTCAATTATCACTTCACTTTTTTTTATATTGTTAGAATTGTATTCTTAATATATTTATATAATGGTTTATAACTTCTTTTGTCTCTTAATAACTGATCAAGTGGAGGCGGGCAGGATGAAGAGTCACATAAAATTTTGGAATCACTGAATTCACTAGCCAGCACAAGTCTGTCAATCAGAAATGTTTGGGAGTCGAAAATAAGGTGGTCCATTATGGCCAAAACGCAATCTATTTATCGTGGTAATAAAATCTCTGTTGCAATCCTTCAATTGATTGTACCAGGGTCTGACAGGTATGTTTTCTTGTATGCGGCCATACCATTTTCCTTTATTATCTTGGTCTTTCTTCCACATGTCTAACCATAACTTTTGAATTTCTTGGTCAATATATTGGAGACAATCAGTCATAGGAATCTCGTTACCTGTTATACCTTTATGTGATGGCACCCATAGGAAGGCCACTTGAATATGCTCAAGGTGGACTTGATAAGTTGATTTGGGATAATCAAAGAGGATGTCAATGTTGTTGTTAAGTGACATTAGTGACATAGCACACAAAAATTCTCTGAGTTTTCCCCGCCGTTCGCAAGAGTTGTAGTCCAACATGGCTTTTTACAAACCGTTATAATAATAATAATAATATAGCCTTTTATTCAGATCTCTTAATACAATGAATTTTTAAACTTATGTAAAGGACTAGCATTAAAATCTTAAACTTAATAGATATGAATAAATTTAAACTAATATTTGTTGCTTGGTTATCTTTCCTAGATCTGTTTGCCAGTCGGCAAAGGCCTTTACAAACCGTTAGCGGCATATATTGTCAATATTTACAGAAAATATAGTGTAACTTTTGTAAATATTTTTATCCGGTTATTCTTTTCCGATACCAAATCGGAGAGATGAGATATGAGAGAATAATAGTGTTCTGTGAGCTGGCCTCTACGCAAACCGGATATGTGAGGAATGGCTTGGTATATCGCTTACATTTGTATTCGTGAAATGTGTATGTTTAAACCATGGAATTAGTAAATATGATATAGTTTTGGGGTTGAACTTAGTATCCTAATGTAGATGTGACATAATATCAGATAATAGTAAAATGCCTACTATTCATCGCAGCTGTAAGGAAAACTTGCACTTTCTTTAGCTAACACTTAAAATCATTCCAATTTTGTGTTGACTTCAGTTATGTGTTACCCTATAAAGATAGCTAATTCAAATCTAATTATGAAACTATGTTATACATGTAGGTTAAGAAGATCGGACTGTCTGCGAAATATTCTTAGAATCACGATATTTACTGCTCTGTGAGTAGATTATGTGAGAAAGACATTATCCAATTACAATCACGCATTAATGTATCATTATTAAGCGCAGCTCTTAAGGCATATTCACACTGCACAATTTTTTATTTAAGATCTATTTGTTATGGTAAAACCTTAAATGAGTTTATATTTTTGATAAGTTATTAGCTAAGCTCCAATGTAGGATGTAGTTGAAAAAAAAAATACAAATTTGCACAGGAATCCGGCTAGATTATGGGTTCCACAACGGCACCTTTTTCTGCACTGAAGTGTGTAAGCATTATTGTGTTTCGATCTGAAGGGCGCCGTAGCTAGTGTACTGGATAAATAAGAGTAACCATCTTATGTCTCAAGGTGACGAGCGCAATTGTAATACCGGTCAGCATTTTTGGGTTTTTCAAAACTCTTGAGCGACACTGCATTGTATATGCCGAACATCCAGCTCAGCTCGTTTCTTCTTAACATAAAAAAAAAATATTACCCAGTAAAGATAATTCTAATAGGCTCTTATTAAGAAATTGTTCTTCACGGGTAAATTTAGTCAAAAATCGATATCTTTGACTATCCTCGTAATAATAATATGTAGGTAGGTATTCCATTCCCTGGCCGGGCATGGTTAATGGGTTTTTCGTGAGAAATATCTGAAGAGCAGCCCGGAGCTTAGAAATGTGGATGCTCGCCCTCTATTTCGTGGGAATTAACCACAGTGGGCGAAAAAACTCTGCCTGACCCGAATTCAGAAATACAGACGTGAAACTATGTAATGTTATGTAGTTCCTTATTTTTATTTTTTACGTTGGAAGTAAGTTATTGTAATTTTATGTGAAATACATAAACACAAGCCACGTGCATGTTTATGTATTATTCGCTCTTGTGTGGTTCGGTCTAGTGTGCATACACCTGCTGCAAAACCTACCTACCTACTTCTACCTGTATCATGTGTGATATACCTGGGCTGTTTTGAAGGCACTAGTGATGAAATAACTAGGTACCTACTTAAGTACCTACACTGTGAAACTACATGAGTGTTTAAAAGCTCCGCAGGATACAATTAAAAAGGATGGTATGATACCTACCACATACCACTTTGTTTATGTTTATGGTATGGCCCCACGTCCGTGAGAAGGTTACCTTATTTCATTTGCAAACTAAAACTCTGCCTAAAGTTTGTGGTCTCTTTAAAAGTTAGGGTTGTCTAAGAAAAGAAATTGAAAAATAAAAAATATTTTTATTTCGTAGGAACCTTTAATTTTATTTATGAAAACTGAAACGTTAAAATACTATTGTATATGACTCAAATAACAAAGCATTGAAGGGATGTTATACCCTTTCAATAATCAACACTCTAAACTTAAACTAGTTTCTTTTATGTTGATTATTTTCTGCGCCTAAAGGACTTGTATCCATGAGCATGTAATAAAATAAAAAAAAGTATATGTTTGACTAGACCTAGCATCCATGGTCATGAAATAAATTTAAAAAAAGTTTGTGAAAAATAAATATTGTTTTTAATCATTTTTAAGCTAACTAAAAAAAATATAATAATCGCTAGTACGAAGTACGAAAAATGATTGTAATATTTTACCTCAGCAATATTTAAAGTTAAGAATGAATGTGTTAAAAAAAGCAGAGAAGTCATTAGAATATTTAAAAAATTATGAAGGATTGTCCAAGTAAGTACGGCTACGAACTGCTTAAAAATAATTAATAGGTAAACAAGTCAATTAGTATTCATAACAGTAGAATGAACAAATTTAAACATCGTAGAAGGATAAGTTTTTATATGCACAAATTTTATTATTTGAATCTGCAAAATAAACTAATATTGTTTTTACCTGCTAATTTCCATTTTGTAACTAAACTACAAGTTATAATGGTATTACAAGTTTCTCAATCAGTACCTTGTCAAGTTTATTGTCTAAACTAAAAATAGGTTTATATGAAGAAGTTTCATCACATAAGAACTAACTTATTGCAGAGGGCATGAACTGCAAGCAGTTGCAGGAACATTGGGTCGATGCCTTGGAGCTCTTGGTACACGGCCCAATTATGCAAGGCACTATTCTAACTTGTTGAGCTCAGCCATACCAATATTACTTAAGTTGTCAAGCCATGAAAGTGTAAGTATTTTGATACTATTTGTATGGGAACAAGTGACAGTCACATGATATTAAGCTGCTCTATCTACTAAAGGTGCTCCCAATGGTTATGGTATGGTATAGGGGCTCCTGTTTCCGCAATTAAACCACTAGCATGGGTCCATTTTGCGTGCAGTAATGGCCGGTTACTCCAACCAGCCCAGCTCCTTCCAGAAGTTCAGAACATTCCTGGGGTGTTCACAGACTTCTTGGAGCGACCTTGTATTGGTTAAGGTTTTTGCTCGTTGGTTGGCCACCCCCGCACATTCCAGGATTACATGAGCGACCGTTTCGTCGTCGGTCAGACAACCTCTGCACTTAGGACTGTCCGTTACGCCGCTTGTGAAAAGGTGTTTGTTTAGTGATGTGTGACCCGTTAGGGTGCCCACCATTATACGGATGTCATGTCTGTTGAGGCTCATAAGTCTACGTGTCAGTTTGGGCGATAGTGCAGGTATCGCCACCTTCGACTGTCTACAGCTTGAGACATTTATCCATCGGGTGTTGTGTAGGTCGTTGGTGAGAGAGCGTATCCATGAGCCTCCCAATGGTTATATATTAAACTCGTGTTATAATAATATGCTACTTTTAAAACACTGATTATTTTTTGGTCTGTAATATATTAGTTGCTTTGTAGAATGACATGTTTTAAGTATTGTTGCAGAATTAAAGTATCATGCGCTGTTAAGTATCATCCTTTACATTATTGCTTTGTATTAGTTTTAATTGTTTATTACTTAATTTAAAAAACTGAACTTGTTTCACACTTTTATATGCTTAGGACTAACTAAAATTAATATTTATGATAAAATAGATTTTATTTATGCATAAATATGTTGTTCTAGTTACGGTACTCTGATTAACTGAAATTCATTTAAACTAAACTATTAACTATTACCAATCACTCACAAACACAAATAATCATTAATCAAAATATGTGATATGCAATGTCACGTATGCCACAAGAGGCTTATAACTGCACTGATACATTTAAAAAATAATCTAACATGTTGCATATCCAAACAAAATATAAAATATAATAAAATAAATAAAAAAGCCTTTTATTCCCATACCAAATTACATAATTAAGTTAAGCTAAATTTAAAAATTAAAACAAACTTATAATTATTGTTAGTAAACGTAGCTTAACTTAAGCCTTATATTATAAGAGCTTAAAAAGAGAATAGTCTTATGTTAGTATTTTTTTTTTTCTATTTCTTAATAATAAATGTTTAATTAGTAGTATGGGCCGCTCTTTGGGTAAAGGCCTCCTCCATTTTTTTCCACACTATTTGGTCTTATCCCAATATTAGCCAGTCTTTTCCAGCGTATTCAATAACATCATCATCCAAACAAAATATGTATATTCAATTGCCTTTTATATTTCCTATTACAACTGGCCTATCATTTGAATATAGTTCTTCTGCAGTCCTCTTAGAGCATAACTTGGCAGGTGACAAAAATAGCATATCACATTCTGGACATAAATATTAAATAAAACTTGCCAGTTTTAATAAATAATAGGTTAATGTGATTATAAATATATAATAGTTATTTTATCAGTTATCTAATATAACGAACACATCTACTATGTTCTCATAAAAGTATGAATACCATCTCAGTTGAAAAACACCAAAAAATTTGCTGAACAACACCATCTTGCTACAACATTAGTGAATGCCCTCTCTAAAATAAAAATAATTGTGCAGTCTAAAGCCGTCTACTTGCCACCAATGCTCATCTGCAATACTGAAGGTGAACGTTGCATGTGATTTTGATGTAATCCTCGGTGGTAAAAATTGGTTACTGTTATCAAACTGAAAACCTTATCTGCACTCTCCCGATGATATATGTGATAAAAGTAACAGAGAAAGAGAGAGAAATTATTCCACATCTGTATGTATGTATGTACAGTGCTCCATAACAAGTGTCTTATCTATTTGCAGTTGGTGGTTTGAATTGTAGCCTGGTCTCACTTAACTCCCACCCCTTTCCTCCGATGAACTCAATCTCCTGTAAGTGCAACAAAAGGGAATTTTTTACCACCCAAAACCAGTGCCATATTAGGGTAACACTAGACTAAGTCAAACCCCATTCTGAGACTGCATAACACAGTCTTATTTTAAGACATATTTGTTCCAGTTTTTGTTGAGGATGTTGGCATGACTGGTGTAAGAAGCATACATAACAATGAATGCTAGTGATTGGTAAGCTTATCATTGATTGGCTGCAAATAACCCATTTAATTCCAATCCAACTGAAACTTAAATTCAAAGGATGTAGTCCCAGTCTCATTGATAGTCATACCCTTGTCCTTCCAATCCCAAAAAAGGATACAGTTTGGATCCCTGCTCTCCAAAATCATGGAGGGTATTATTAAGTGCTAGCTCTTGGTATACTTTGAGCAAATATACTTGGTATACTTTTTGAATTTAACCAGTTGATCAACAACAGACAGTACGGCTTTCGCTATTGCAGGTTGTGGCACCAGTCTTTTGATATACCTAAAAATAGGCAGCGGCTATAGAAAGCAAGGGAGAAGGCCTGGCAATTAGTCTGGATATAGTAAATGATCGCGATTGTGTACAGCACAAGGTGCTTCTCTCAAAACTTCCATCATTTGGGCTTCCTGAGAGCTTATGCAAGTGGACCATCAGCTTGCCCCCTGGGCGTACAGGTCGTAGTCAACCTTTTGACGACCTGTATAGCCGAGTGGTTAGCGATCCTACCTACTAAGCTAGAGGTCCCGGGTTCGAATCCCGGTAGGTGCAAGCATTTATATGATGAATATGGATGTTTGTTTCCGAGTCATGGATGTTTAAATGTATTTATGTATGTTTATATGAATTTATGTATGTTTAAGTAAGTATATTGTATTAAATATATCGTTGTCTTGTAACCCTTGTATTAAATATATCGTTGTCTTGTAACCCATAACACAGGCTATATATGCTTAACTTGGGACAAGATAATTTGTGTAAAAAGTGTGTCAATATTAAAAAAAAAAAAAAAGTTCTTGCTTGAAACCGACGCCCATGAACACTGGAGTTCCCCAAGGCTGTGTGCTATTTCCTACACTGTCTCCTACAATATATGTATTGCTATGCAGATGACATTACTGGAGATGCTGTTTACACTGGCCATGCAGGGATCTCTCGGTAAATCGTTGACCAGTGATAAAACAAACTTGTGTCTTCTATTTACTCTTTGATTCCTCTGGTGTTGCAAGAGAATGTGGATGTGAAAAGGAATGATCACCACCAGTCATCACTTGATACATCAGGACCATACACTCTCTTGTTCTCATCTTCCATAAAAGATTGCATAACTTCTATAGAGTAATACTGTAATTGCAATCTGCCCTAGACTAACACAGCACATACACTATACAGTTTGTTGTTCTACTTCTATGAGTATAATGTAGTAAAACATCTACTTAATCTTAATATATATAAATTATTTGACAGGTTGTTTGTCCGCGATGGACTCCTAAACAAATGAACGGATTTTAATGGGGATTACTCCATGGGGTGCAGTTTGGTCCACCTTGAGAGATAGGATAGTTTTTATTTCGATTTGTGGCCCATAATTATTTTTGTTTCAATATTTGTTTTGTATGGATATATTTTCTATGAGAGAATTTAGTGACCCACGGTTTGACAGATCCGCTGTGAAACAATTTCATTATAAATACAGGGAGCATTTTTTACGACATAATTCTTGATGTTTTGAAATATTATTGGCAAATTCCTATAAAACAGTATTTTTTTTTATTATCTACAGAACAACGTCTGTTGAGGCAGCTAGTAGATATATATATTTAAAGCTGATAATATGTATCTAAGCATATCTTAAATGAGAGGTATTTTATTTTCCACTATGATTGGTTGTTTCACATGTAATAGTTTGGTTAAGATTCCTTAATAATTATAACATAGCTTAACTTTGTTAAGGATTAATATATGTATATGTGTATCGTTTATGTTTTTTTTTTATGAAAATAAGGGACAAGAAACAGGATGTTCAGCATGGTTTTTATGGTGGACTTTGCACGCCTTGCCCATTACAATGCAGTGTCACTCAGGCTTCTTGAAAAAGCCAAAAATTCTGAGGGGCACTACAATTTCGCTTGTCACCTTGAGATATCATAAGTTAATTCTCCTCCTTCAGACCGGAACACAGTAATGTTTACACATAACTGCTTCACGGCAGAAATAGGCGCCGTTGTGGTACCCATAAACTAGCCGGCATACTGTGCATAGGAGCCTCCCACTGTTAAATAAACTGGAATATACTTTATGAAGATACGTAAATTTTCAAAAAATTTCAGGCTGAAGTAAGGTTGGTAGGAGATGAAGCTTTAAACAGAATAGTTGTAGGCGGTTTTGCCTTCAATTCATACAAAACAAATGCAATATTTCTGAATCAAATTGATGTCACAAAAAATGCAAGGTAAATATAATTTTTATTTTAAAGTTTTAATATCCAATTAACACACAGATATATCCTACAATTGATTAGTTAACACCTCGAGACTTAAGATGTTAAATCTCATTTGCCTAGTAATTGCAGTAACTATGGAGCCCTTCAGAGCAAAACACAATAATTCTTACACATTACTGCTTCACGCCAGATAAATGCGCCGTTGTGGTACACATAATCTAGCCGGCATCCCATGCAAATGAGCCTCCCATAGAATTTATTCAGTAATAAAAAATTTTAGGTGCACTTGCCACTCAGCACAATTTAATGGAATGTCGTTTTTTTTATTTACTTTTTGTCTTATTACCATATGTGTCACGTATAGTAGGGCCTCTTATACTTTAGAGAGGCAAAACAAGATTCCTCACTGCATATATAATTTAAATAATTATTGTAATGTACCAAATTTTGAGAGCATGTTTCCAAGAAAGAGCAATCCTAGACTGAGGGGACATGATATGAAGCTAGAATATCAATTAGTATCATCAAATCCATTAAAACACTTCCTGACCAACAGAGTTGTTCATTTATGGAATAGAGTGCCCAAGGATGTGGTTTAATCAAAATCTGTTAATCAGTTTAAGAATAGGCTGAACAGTTGAATAGATATGGCAAATGATATATACGCATCAGCAAAAGTTGCTTAGTCTAACATAAATAACAATTATATTGA
This sequence comes from Leptidea juvernica, assembly GCA_949711755.1. NCBI lineage: Eukaryota > Metazoa > Arthropoda > Insecta > Lepidoptera > Pieridae > Leptidea > Leptidea juvernica. The sequence goes on from CATIXQ010000025.1 coordinate 9,583,928, forward strand.
AGCAATTGTAATTTTGTCGCTCTTGTAAATCTAAACAATTTGTTATATTTTTAAAGTGATAACCTCACTTATAGGATTAATACACAAAAAAAAATTAAAAACAAAATTTTATGAACGATGCCAGATTGGAACCGACGACCTCCGGGGTTCCGTGCCGGTGCTGTAACCAAACTCAGCCAGTTCCGTGCCGGTGCTCTAACCAATTGAGGTACGGAACGCCGGAGGTCGTGGGTTCGAGTACCGCATCGTTCATAAAATTTTGTTTTTCAAATTTTATTTGTGTATTAATCCCATAAGTGAGGGTTATCACTTTAAAAACATAACATATTGTTTAATGTTATTATTTGTATTGTATACAATAATTCTATTGATATTTTTCTCTTGTACTGTATTTCTGTGGATTTGTACAATATTTACCAAAATTCTATTCATCTCTTTCTATTCCTCAGATGGATAAGAGCAACATTATCCCGTATTTGCCTGAGGGACTGTTGGTTAAGGCCTGGCATTGGAAAGATCAGGTCACAGGCCCAAAGTTTATTCCCAAAACTGAGTCAAATTGTCCGGCAGACCAATGAGGTGCCCCTTATTATTGAAGCTTTGGAAAATAATCTGCCAAGGATACTGAAGGCTTTGGCTGAATACACAACAGACGAAGAAATTTCTGGTAACGGTTTTGGGTTCTGTTTTCCTTGTATTTTTACAAATATATCACGTAAACGCAATTTGTACTAAGCGAAGAGACTGTGGTATGCCAAGAATGAGAAAAGAGATCCGATCAAGCGCAGACAAGCACACTGTTTCATACAACATTGCAATGTTCCAAACGTTGTAATGTTCCAAATTAAAAAAAACGCTCCTGCAATGGATTTGATTTTCTTTGTCCGAAAGTTCGATAATTCGCGTGTTCTTTTTTCGAAAATACTGACAATATTTCCATGTTTGCATGTTTGAGAAAAAGCATTTATATGAACATGTACCTACTTAAATATGTGCTTTTTACTAGTACGTGTTGGCACAGCCTGAAATTATGTTTCAGCTCGCTGAAAAGACCTCGAAGAATTAGAAAAGCGGAGAAAATGTTTCCTTTAATGATAATGTTCCGTCTTTGTAACAATAGAGATGTACCACCGCCATATTGTGGTATCGCCATTACAAGTGGCTAGAAATATGTCAACCTTATAATTACATAATTAAAATATTGTTTTTTTTTTCAGAGCTAACAAAGGCACTGTTATCGCATATAGAAGTGACAGAGGCATCAATTCGACGCGGCATTGGGACATGCATAGCTCATCTCGTGTCACATAGAGAACCATTGCTGACAAATATATTAGAGAAAGTATTTGGTGAGTTTAGAAGTTACGTTAGGCATACATTGAAGTGAACACTTAGCATATTTACCAGGCTACTTTGCACAGAATGCCGGCTGGATTATGGGTACCGCAACGGCGGCTATTTCTGCTGTGAAGCATCTTAAGTTGTAGTGCCGCTCAGAATTATTTTGAGGTTTTTCAAGAATCCTGAGCGGCACTGCGTTATAATGGGCAGGACAGATCAATTTGCATCCAGCTGAAGGTCCTGCTCGTCTCGTCCCTTATCTATGTATATAAAAATGAATTGCTGTTCGTTAGTCTCGCTAAAACTCGAGAACGGCTGGACAAATTTGGCTAATTTTGGTCTTGAATTATTTGTGGAAGTACAGGGAAGGTTTAAAAGGTGTATAAATAGGAAAATGCTCGGAATTAAATAGAAACAACAAATTTGTTTTTTCTTTGATGCGTACCCCGTCGAATTTATTGACGCAACGGTTTGACAGTTATGCTGTGAAACAATTTTATTACAACAATAGGGTGCATTTTTACGAAGCAATTCTTGATTTTATGATATATTATTCGCAAATTCATAAAAAACATTATTTTATTTATTATATACAGAACAACGTCTGTCGGGTCAGCCAGCTTTCAATAAAAAATATCTGTATAGTTGTCCACTTACACAAAAAAGCTTTAGTTTTAGTTACACGCACCACAATTTTTCAAATTTGTGATATAAAGTCTAGGCTAGTAAAATTAATAATATTACGTTGTTTATTAGTGAATCCGTAAAAATGTCACGCAGCGGTTTCCTTTTGTATTTTTTATATCGAGAAAATTTATCTTAATCGAGATTCACATCTTGTATTATATAAATAAATTTTGAAAAACAAAATTTTATGAACGATGCGGGACTCGAACCCACGACCTCCGGCGTTCCGTGCCGGTGCTCTAGCCAACTGAGCCAACCGTTCGAGTACCGCCTCGTTGTAAAATTGTGTTTGCTTTGTTCAACTCTCAGGTTGTTGCTTCTATCTTGTATTATTTTAATTTCATCAGATCACATAACGAGAATAGAGAAAACAGAAACTGCAGTTTTTTTGGTGGGTCCAAAGGTTTTAAAAATCATCATCAATGATAAATTAGGCACGGTGAGGCGAGGTTACAAAGGGGCGAGTGCTAAAGAAAGAAAGAAAGAAAGAAAAACATTTATTTCACAAAATACTCACAGGATACACTTAATATAAAAAGATAAAAGTACAAAACAAACCAAAAAGCAACGTATTTAAATAGTAATAGATTTAATATTGGAGAGTTCCTGTGCAGTGCAGGAAATGGGTCACCGACTCAGGATTATCTGTGACACGGCCGTGGCTATGATAGTGCTGAATTATTTAAACACAAATTGGGAAGTGAAAAAGTCAATTTGAAAGAGGCAGTGAGTAGGGCACATAGTTCGATGGACAGATCTCCATTGGGGCATTTCCCTTCCCATGGACTTACCAACCTTTCGGTTATCAAGATCTACATCCCATTTGCGCCAAGCCACTACGACTCCGACACCAATGGAGGGGCACTGATACCCAGTGAGCTCCCCTCCCCCATAGCCCCCGTGTCGGTAAAGCTACCTCCACCACGTTTGACGGGTAACCGCCGAGGAACCTTTCGGAATCATCTACTTCAGGTCAATTGAAGGTCACCGCGCCCGTTGCTCGGATAACCGAGATGAGGTGGCTACTTGGCCAACTTTTTTGGGTGAGCACCCTGAAGTACAGCTGAACACCCTATACCGACTGTCCACTAACAGACGTGACAACATACATCGGGGCAGTAAAGTCCTCGAATGGCGACTACATAAGGGAAGAAGTAGGGTTGGTAGGCCCCCACAAGATGGACCGAAGATCTGGTCAAGTTCGCCGGAATAGGTTGGATGAGGGCAGCGCAGGACCGATCGTCATGGTGATCTTTGGGGGAGACCTTTGTCCAGCATTGGACGTCTTCCATGATGAAATGATGATTATGTAATAATATTTTTTTTTTTAATATTAAACTCTATAGGGTCTTCTCGTCTTTTAAATTTAGTTTAGCTTTTTAACTATAAAATTAAATTTCATTTTTTAAATAGAGACAGTTAATATTTCATACAGTCATTTATACAAGTCTTCAATTAAAAGACTAATGATTATGCTACATTTGTACAGTCAATATACTGCAGCCCTTTAAATTTATTATATAATGTATAATAAAAGTGAAAAAAAAAAAAATTCACCTTGTACTAAATTTAAAACTACTGACCCGAATTTGATGAACATGAGAATAAGGATGGTGATACAGACTTACACATTTTACCCTGGATTAGGTAAGTATTGTTTAGGTACCGTTAAAGATGGCTTTATAATAAACTAGCTGACCCGACAGACGTTGTTCTGTTCATAATAAAAAAAAATCTTGCGGATGGAATTTTGGAAAATCCGTTCTTAGCTGACCTCTACTCGGTGAAAAGAATATTCCTACCAAATTTCAAGTCTTTTGCTCTAATGGTTCTAGAGATATCGTGATGAGTGACTATATACGTGGAAATCTCTTATATATATACTAGCTGACCCAGCAAACGTTGTATTGCCGATATTAAAATCGCGATAAAAAAGTAACTGTTGATCGTAGACGGGTGAAAATTTGAAGTTTAAAAAAAAAAAATCGTGTGGACCACCCTCAACATTTAGGGGGATGGAAAATAAATGTTGTCCGATTCTCAGACCTACCCAATATGCACTCAAAATTTCATGAGAATCGGTCAAGCCGTTTCGGAGGAGTTCAATGTTTAACACCATGACACGAGAATTTTATATATTAGATATAGATGGTCGTTAGAAGGTGATGTGCTTGCCGTGATAGCTTGCTTTACCATCAATATATAGCTTAAGATGTATGAGTATCATCTCTTATTTTTACTTACTTTTGAGAAGTAATGCTTGTGGTTCTGGCCTTGCAATAGACTAGCATGGGTAAGATAGTGGTTCAATTGCTCCCTTATTCCATATAAAAACTGATTTTATGAAACGTGTGCGTCTCGGAACGCACGTCAGAAGTGATAACTTAAACTAATCAAAGTTGAACTATTTAGTATTGAAACTGTTTCACTTGAGAAATATTAGGTTATTTTTTATTTTTTTTTATCTAATATATAAAATTCTCGTGTCACGGTGTGCGGGACCGAACTCCTCCGAAACGGCTTGACCGATTCTCATGAAATTTTGAGTGCATTTGGGTTAGTCTGAGAATCGGACAACATCTATTTTTCATCCCCCTAAATGTTAAGGGTGGTCCACACGATTTTTTTTTAATTTTTTTGAATTTTTTTAAAAAATTTGTTTGATTATGAGTCAGCATTAAAAAATACATACATAATAATCTTCAAATTTTCACCCATCTACGATCAACAGTTACTTTTGTATCGCGATTTTAATATCGGCAATACAACGTTTGCTGGGTCAGCTAGTAAATATAATATTAATATGAAATAAGAAAAGGTTATAGATTATGAAATATGTTGTATACTTAGTTACAATTCTTGATTTATTTTGAAATTTGTGTATGTACATTATTAGTATCATTAGGTAATCCTGTAAAAGTAACAATTCGTTAGAGTGAGAGAGGAGGAGCCCGCCTATGTGTCCATGAGAGAAAAGGAAGCCGGATAGACTGGCGCCGTAACGCGTTACGTTACGAAGCGGTTTACCTTCCCATAAGAAGTTATAACGTCAAAAATTATTGAATTAGTGATTAAGTGTATCCCTTGAGCATTTATACTCGTTTTCATGTAATTTAATTTGTTTACAGAAAATCTTTGGCCATCGGAAAGGAACGATGCAATAGTTATTGGCTGGTTTTGCGTGATTAAAGCTATACTACAAATCAACGATTTCGAGAAGCTGTATGAGAATGATCTTTTCTCTGTGCAAGATTATTTGGAGGTAAGTTTTAGGTGGAAGAAAGTGGAAACCACACTGTGGAGGAACGCCACATATCCAGATGGTGGGGATGATATTCAAATTACTTTGTTACGTTATTTATTAATAAGCCGCGCACTACGAGCACAAATCCGCATTAACAGACGGGACGTTACCACGAACCCACTACACTCACCCTGATGGAGGACCTCCGAATGGTCCGAAACTAGTCGGTACTTACACCGATAAATCGTGAGTAAATCCGTATTAATAAATAAAAAACTACTTAAGCCGGCTAATATTATTGCACACTCTCACCCCACTGTCATTACGAACAACTACTCGAATTGTCGCTGGTCCACTATTCTGTGAAGAGCCCTGGGGGCCTACCATGAACTCTTATTGCGATTCAATTGACAACCTAAAATGAATCGCTTTGCTATTTCGCACCACGACGTGATTAGAGCTATCTATTTTAGGTTGACGTCAAATCAACTGATTAAATCGCAATGATGTCAATTGATAGCAAACTGATATAGTTCGTTTATTCATTCGTACCATGAGATAATATTTCAACAACAATTTGACGCTAGAAAGCGCAATTTTAAAATGTATTTTTTGAATTTTCTACGCAAAAAAAACGCTAAAATCATTATCATTTTAGGTTACGAAACGCAACGCATATGGTACGAGTAAGAGAGACAAACTTATGCAACGACTGTAGAGCGTCATTTCTTTGTTACACCGCGGGCAACAGACGGATTTTTTTCGTTCATTCTTCTTAAGCAATCCAAACTCCATTTAGTATAAGGCACTTCATGGTACGAATTTTAGCGATTCAGTTTAGGTACCTAAATTAAACTGCATCGGAATCGCATCGCTTATTAAAAGTTGATGGTAGGCCCTCAGATCATTTCTATAGAGACGTCGCTTCATTGAGCGTCTTTAACCTCATTTATTTAGGGGAGTGTTCCGAAGACCAGTTTGGCCCGATACCTGCCGCCAAATTCCACCGTCGCAACACACGTAACAAACTAAAAAATATCATCCTCAACATTCCTGTTCTTCTACAGTGCACTTTTCGACGAACTTTCTTGCACGTACAAGTATAAATATCTGGACGACCGAGCCTTGCTCGGATTTTTAAGAATGTACAAAACTTGAAAAAAATAATACTATAGGACATCTGGATTCGAACCAGGGTCTTCTGCTTTCCAGATCACCCAATGTCCCATCTGAGCTATTATAGTCTTGTGTATATAATATATATATATATCTATAAAACACGGATAAATTACATTTTTTAATATTGAAACCTAGCTAGG